>OMLF01011616.1:48884-97780 GCA_900302615.1 Holocentrus rufus
GGAGGGGGATTTGGAATCTTTGATGCTCTCCCTGGCATGAAATGTATTTACAAATACCTTTGTGGGAGCCAATGAAAGGTTTAATATTTAATTAGGCCTAAGGGCATCTTGCAATAACGGGCACACTTCTGATCAATGGTATGATGGAGTAGTCTTTCCTCAGTGTCAGATTGTATGAGGAAGAAGCCTGGCTCCCTCCTTTAGATGTTACTACAGTTACACGCAGACTGCACTTTGGGGAGCGCAGTTAATCACCAACCAATTACAATGCACCTCCTGGAATGCTGAGCAGCCAGCGTGAGCCAGTGTGTTCCTGTTTGTATAAATAAGAGGATGTTGAAGCCTCTGATTTTAGCATGATTACCAAAACAGTGAAAGATGATTGCAAATGTGTTTAGACGCGATTTGATGAAACGCCCATGATCCCCCATGAAGAAATTAAGCATGTCATAGTGCATTCTGAGAGTATTAACTTGCTGTAGCCAAGAATGTTTTCTGAAAGGCCCCTTTTGTTCGCTGTTTTTTCGGTGTGCGATGAGAAATACCGCTGAGGTCAGACATGCAAGACTAGTTTTGGCTGCCAAAATAAGGCTGAATTTCTCGCTCAGACACTTTTGAGATTTCCAAACAGTCTTTTAGCATGGGCGCACTGATCTCTAACATCCTATTCACTTTGTTATATTGATATTTTTGATGTTCAAGAAAATGCATGTGAGCGAGGAGGATGATTGTTCCATAGTTTTTGTAGCTTTGTGGTGGGAGCTGCCCCAATTTGCATTTATTTCCATCAGCACTTATGTTGGGTTTTGAGATTGTCTATAAATCATCTCCTTCAGAGTCCAAAAATCTGACATAATTTAGCAGAGAAACCTTTGACTTTGGCACTTTTAATTTAAGTTACGCAACTATTATCTTTCCCCATTCTTAGTAGGTCATGAATTTACATTAAATGTCATGGAGAGATGAGTTAGTAATGAATGTCAAACAAGCAAGATTTCACTACAAAATGCATTTATAACTCAGTATGCATGGACAAATGCTTTATTCTAAACCCTATTATAATCAAATATATTTCAGCCTCTGTAGGGCACCTGCACTTGATGAAATATAGCATAATCTGCAAACATTATTAATGCTATTCCTATGAGTCTCAGTCAGCCCAAAAAAAATTACAAAGTGTGATTGTTTAACACTTATATACCTAAGAACATGGACTTTGCACCTAATTTAGATTTTGAACAAGCTTTGGTATTATTAAAGTCTGTATACTTAACTCCCACAGCAATCTCCATTCTTGAGCTTTATATTTCTTTTTTCCAGGCTTTGTTGGCAGGCCTTTATTCAAAGTTAACCATGTATGAAAATGGACTGGGTTTTTTCAAAAACTATCGGGGTAACCAGAAAGCTTGTTGATGAGGATCTTTCTTAGTTTATTCCTTTAGTTTAAGGGTGGATGCCTTATTAACAGTTGATGAATTCATCGTGCCCTAAAACAAGTGATTAGTCCTGAGTTGGGGGAGGTGATCCCCTTTTGCCATCTGTTTAAAGAAAAAATTGCATGCATACGAGTTGAAATGCCACAGTCAGATCTTATTAGGCCGTCGGCATTCCCTCTGATTGAGCACGTTGAACTGGCAGGGTAAGTGATTCAGGACACAAGAAGAGAAATGGAAAATCAGTTGTGTTGATATTGTGCTGATGAGGGCCGACGGTGTGGAAGACACCCCACAAACTATGGGCGATCATCGGTCTCAGACAGCCAACGACGGACGCATGAGTCAGCTTGGTCAACTTGAGTCAACACTGACACAGCAGAGTTAACATATGAAAAGGAGGGGCACTCCGCGTAGAGCATGTAGCACGTGTTGTTGCTGCGGCGTGGGTCAGAATCGGACCCACGTCCTTTGCTGGATGTCATCCCCTCTCTTGGCAGAAATGCTACAACAAAAGAAAGAAAGAAAGAAAGAAAGAAAGAAAGAAAAGCAAACTCAGTATTGGATTTATATGGTATCCACCAAAAACAGTACATGTACAGTACTTTGAAGAACACTTTAAACCAATACATGACAGTATTCATGCTTTGGTAACCATTAGATATATGATATGTGGGTATTTGTGGGTGATGCAGACTTAGTTGCATCACTATAATAGCCAGTATCAGACTAAAGAATTACTTCTTGGTAATTATTATCTTCACCAGGAGATTATGCGTTTGGTCGGGTGTGTCTGTGTGTCTGTCCATGGCTAATCTCGCAAACTACTGGGCTTTTCAGCCTGCAATTTTTTGTACACAGTTATGACTTTATGAGGAAGAACCTTTCATCCATTCATTGTTTAGCTCGCTCAACCATCGCTTCCCTCTCCCTCTGTCCATGTTCGCATACTTCTGGGCCTTTAGGCTATTTATTTATTTTTTATGTGCCGTGTTCGATCTGATCTCGGGTGGAAAAAAATCCAGGACATGCACTACATTTTCTGGGCGAGTTTATAAAACACACTACTGACAAAGAAAGTCAACAGAACACAGACACGGGAGAACAACACTGTAAAAAACTGTCAGGGGCTGATGGAATCTGCCAACAAGCTGGGGTTAAAATACGTTAAATAGCCTGATGCTTCACGACTGTAAAAAAGGAAGTGTAAAACAGCCGTCGTTGTTTCATACGTCAGCGGGCTCATTTGCCTTCTCGGGTCTTTGGACGAGGGACAAGATCAAATCCATCATTGAAAACCCCTCTTACCCTCTCTACAACTGGCACAAAGCAACAACAACTATCTACTTTATACAGCCACTGTGTCCCCACACACGCCTGGTGGAGATCTGCACTCTACTTAGCGTGCTCATCTTGCTATTGTGGCCGTACAGCCGGTGTCTGAAACATCTCTGGCGGAGGTTCGCCTCTACCAAGAGACACTAAGATGAAACGCCAAGCCTGACACGTGTTGCTATCAAAATACACAAAGCTGAACAACAGCTGTCCAAGCTTAATGGCGGCTGTCATGGTGTGAGCACACTTCGCTCTGCTTTTGCCTCTGTGAGATATTTTTTCTGAGAATTTCAGAGTGCTGAAAAAATTATGATGTCACATTTTTATTCCCTATGACAAGATGAAACCACTCCTGCCTTAGTCTTTAATCGAAGAGATCCACGGTCTACCCTCAAGCCATCCAGGACCGAGGTGAAACGTGTCCTTTGCTTGGAAACTCGCGTCAAAGTGCATCAATACCTCAGAGACAAGGCACAAAACATATAAACGCCCAATTATAGTAGCTTCAAAGAGAGATGCATTTAAAAATTAATAACAGGGGCCATTACATAATTCACAATGGTTGGTTATATAAGTGGCCCAAATATGAGGAACAGATAGGGTACTGCCTCTTACTCAAAGTGTGCATGCATGTGTGTGGATGAGTGTGTCTCCTTTTTTTTGAATCTTTGAATCTAACCACTTAGCCATGTCCATGTTAGCATGCACTTGCTTGCTTTCGTGTGTACGTATCAGTGTGTGTGTGTGTGTGTGTGGGAGGGGAAGGGGATCGTGTACAAAGAGGACAAGACAATTTCGAAGGCAGTGAACAGTCCCTTTGAGAACTTAAAGTTGCTCTGGTGTCAAGGTGCTTTCAGTCTGCCTCTCTCCCTGAAGATGTCATCCCGCTCTGCTCTGTCTCCTTGTTGCTTCAATTCAACATCAAGGCTGCTCTAGCATGAATGGCCAAAGCATGGCACAGTAATCCCCTCAAAACCATATTATATAAACACAGTGTCCAATGGATTAATGAATTAGTGTCCCTGCTTGCCATTCATATGTCTTCCGCTGATGCAGGTTTGAATCCCATCTTCCAGCCCCTGAACAGCCACCAGTGATGTGATGCTCCAACTAGACCTTGAATACATTCTAGGTCAGTCTTGGGTTCAGTTTGATACTTTCTCAAATAAGCTAATTAATCACAAGACAGACCTGAAAACCCCGGGACAAACTCACAATTGTAAATAATTTGCCTATACGATGCTGCAAAGGACTAAATGTCAGTCAGTGTTGACACTCTGTGCCGTTTACGTCAAGTCATTTTGTTGGTGAAAGAGCTCATAACAAGTGCAAGAGGTCTATACTCCCAATAACCAATGAAAAACATTTGAACAAATAATAAACATGATTAAAATCATGTTTTATCTGCTTTTAATGTGTTTTCTCAGATAATCTGCTGCTATAGTGGTGTAGTCTATGTGCCCTGTTTGATGTAGCATTGTTTTTGCTTCATGGCTACTGCACATTCAGCTTTGCTTGCAAGGGGATTGCACTGGATGATTTGATGGTTCATGTGAATTCATGTACCACTATCTTTTGTCAACCTTATATCTATATAGATAAAGAAAAAAAAACTCATCTTCAAATATCTAGCTGAAGCACACAAAGACTGCTCCCTATTGTTATATGCTCCCAAAAGACCAGTCCTGGACTGCTTGTTGATAGCCCAAGCAACAAGTTCTGACAATAAGAAAAAAGCATGGGGGACCTAAGGGTGCAGCGTACTCCCTCGTGCTACCTGCAAATAGCTACTGCTGCAAAGACAGAGAGCCCCGAGTCTCTGTTATAACATTACCCTCATAAGACAGCAAAACCAAGTCTTTAAGCTTCTTACTTTCATAGCTCTGTCTTTTAGCTTCAGAAGCAATCTGCAAAGGAAACTTTGACAAACGTCTGTGTTCAACGATGACGTCCTTAATTAGTAAGAATCCCAGGTGCATAAGTTTTCACTGAGGTCTGAGAGCTGAAATCCTTTTCTACCTTTTTGATCACAGTGAGCACTTAATGTGATTCAAAGTAAGAGCTCTTTGCATCACTTTGCAAACTTTGCATTGCTTTGTTAATTTACTCTTGTTTTGCTTCATTGCCATTTGGTTTCATTTGTTCATGAATGTCAGCGCTGTGAGTGTGTGTGTTTGCACAATTTGTGAAGAACACCACCTACTTTAACTTCAATCATTTTGAAAAAAAAAAAAAAAAAGTCTCTAATTCCCACAGATGTCTACATTTGAATAGTGGGCTCCACTGCTTTGACCAAGGTATTAAAAAACAAAATCTGTGTGTACCAGACAGTGTGAATTCAGACAGCTCAGGTCTGGTCCAAATCTATCGAGTGACAGCACTTAAGCGCCTGTCTAGCTAGAAAGGTAAGAAACCGGTTTGATCTTTTGACTAAGGATTACAGAATGAATGGGGGGGAAACAGGCATAGTTCTCTATTTTTTGGCAGCCTCTGTTTTGAATAGCTTGAAAGTATTCAGTGCTATGACAGCCTACAACTGGGCATTCCGTGTATCCTCAGCAACAAAGGTAAAAACCCTGAGTGTCAGAATTTACTTGACATAAGCATTGAATAGGTGTGTTAATGGAACCTGCTTTATATCAATGCCATCATGTTGTCACTTCCACAATATGTAAACAGATGATGTACTTTTGCACACATTCTAGTGGGAACAGATTCCATAATCCATATGTAGCCGGGTTATGAGCAAAGGAACAGGGCACACTCCCGACTGTGCTCTAATGGAACATCGCTTTAATTTATTGGAATTTTGGGAATGCAAGGAAAACTCTGTAACAAGACAGTGTCCAACATAAATAAAAGAGAAGTATTTTTGCCTCAGCTTCTACATCTTTTGCTTTAACAGCAAAAAGCTTATAATCAGATAAGGCTCTTTCCCAAGCCTAGGCACCATCAGCACAAGGTGCTCAGTAAAGTGCTCAATGTACTCTATCAGTTAGAGCAAAAAGGACAAAAACTAATATTTTCCTGAACACTTACCCTTTAATACTAACACTGTAAGGCTTAACCTTTAACTCAAGCTGCTATTCACAGCACAAGCTCTTGTAAACACTAATAATTATCCAGTACTACAAAAGACAATACAAGCATTCAACAGCAGATTGTTGTAGTCAATAATTATTAAATGCTAAACAATAGATAACAGTAGTGGCCTCTTGAACTGAGTATAGAAATAACTGAAACTGGATACTACAAAACGTACATTAGCTCGGTAAATAACCCTTCCTGCTGTGAAGTGCGACCCCTGTGATCACAATGCGCAACGCACCTGGAATAATCCTATCTCCATGACATCGTATATCTAGCTGCTAAAATGTCATGTTACCAAGTGAACTACTAAATAATATGCTTAACAGTATTAAATGGTTGTATTTTAACCTGGTTATGCATATTTAAATGACTATCTGTTTCATAAATATAAACTCCTGCATTGGTTGACTTCATCATGAGTAAATATATAGTCTGTTCGGCAAATCCCTGGTTACACTGTTACATTGACTCCATTGCATTACAATGAAATTCCCTCTAGCAAGAGGGAGGTGTTATTATTACATCGGCTGTATCAAGCATGGATTCACAATTTGCCTTGGAAAGTATTTGGACTACACGTGGGTTGTCTCTTAATCTCCAAACAAAGAGGATTATAAATGTACTGTACACTTAAAACTGACCAAAACATAACCATATTGTCATTTCAATATAAGCTGTTATGTTCATGCTGTATTATTTATGTAGTATCCTTTTGTGTTACAGTAGGTAGGTTAGTGGTTTTGTCTCACTGTTGCAGGGTAAATACAAATACTCCAACCTGTGTGAAGTTATTAATGGTCAGCCCTTGCAAGCGCTTGCCATTCATGTCATTCTACTTGCAGAAATGCCACAATACTCTCTTTCTCCCTCTCTTTATTATCATGGCACAAGTTTTAAAAACGTATATCTATATTTTTTTACAGCAAATTCAGACCCTCCCCTGTGCACACCTCAGCAAATCCCCGACCATTCCAAGAAACGTCCTAGGCTTACCTTCCTCCTCCAGAGACTGACTGTGATTCCAATTATGAAGAAATATGTACAGGAGATGGGCGACTGTCACAGGTCCCATGGAAATTTCATTTTAATTAATCTTGGGCAGAAATTGGCAGCTCGGGCATCACGACACTCATCACGGCTCCCTGAAGTAGATCCAATTTTCTGTCTCAATAGGCATTAAATTAGCAAGAACATTTCCATCATCGTCACCCCTGCACGCATAACAAATGAAATACATTTGGCTACGTGACATAATCGAGTGCTAACAAATGACTCGCCACCAGAGCAACGCACAGGGAGACAGTGGCAGGTGAATCACGTTTGCCAGTACCTCATCGCATCTGGGAGTGTTTAAAAGCCTAAAAATGTGCAGAGAGGCAGATTTGGAAATATGCAGACATTTCTGCTCTCTGTGTGAATTTCCTCCAGTTTGGATGTTATCAAAGACATTTTGTGACTTCTTCTGAGAGCACTGAGAAACACTATTGAATGATGATCCTTTGAGATTAGGCAAACTACCATGACCCATCCCGCGACTTTGGAAAGGTGCCAAGCTTGATTGACAATGTTTTGCCCTCACGTAGCGTTCGCTCCATAATGATAAGCATTACGGCCTGTGAAGTTTATGCCTGTGTTTACCTCAGGTGCATTTGGTCCCATTAGCAACTAGCCAAGCCTTGGCTGACTGATCTATATCACATTTGAGATTGCTTTCACAAATTCAATCTGCTTGTCTGTGAGTATTTTTTTTTCCAGGAAACCAGAGCTACACCACCAGGATATCATTATTCTAAAGGAACCTTGCATTTTTTTGCGTTACATGGTTGGACTCTTATCCAAGTTTCCATTAGACCAAAGGTGACTTGCTTCAACAGATCGATGCAAATTCTATTGAAAAGTTCTCATGAATAAATTTCTTTTGCTGTTAAGAAAACTCCAAGCTACCATGCACTTTGTCTTTGAGAGAAATATTATTCAATGTGGGGACAAATTAGCATGTTGCCAAATTCGTTTCAGTAAGTTTCTGAAAAAGTTGTATCAGTGTGAGAGCTTTCATTACCCTCAATGTGACATGGCACATTGGGGAAGGGAAAATGAAATTTTCATAAAAATGTACCAACCTCAAATATGACTGTAATCAGTAGAGAAAGAGTCGAGAGCTCATTTCAAATTTATTACATGTTCAGGCATGCCTCACACTGACAGGGTGAGGTGCTTCCATCTCTGAAATACTCTTGCCACATCAGTGCCTGACTCTTATCCACCCACAGAGTGAGGTGAGGTTGCTCGATACTCTGAATGACATATAAGTATCTGCATTATCTGAAAATCTTACTTTTGCCAAGAAAGAAAATAGTTGAAATTTCCTATAAAGTATATTGTCTATATGTTGTGGGCATGGTGCCTGCCATCTGTCAGGAAGAGGCTCAACAGAATCCAGGTCAGGGAATTTACAAAGCCTTGTCCAAGGCCTTTGATCTCCTATCTCTTTCTTCCAATCCCTTTGTTCATGGTGTCTGTGGGCTTTAGGGTAGCTGCCTTGGGTAGTAACGTGTGAGGGGACATCTAATGAGAGCATCAGTAGGACCGGCAGTATCAGGAACGATGGGGTGTATATGTTATGTGCCTCGATGTACGAGTCACAATGTGTTTAGGGGACACTAGACAAGCTTTGTGGCATGGTGTTTGTTTGATAAAACAAACTCACCTGCAACATTGACAAGAGGTCACAAAGTAAAATCGAATATGGCAAGATTTCATAAAAATGGTGCAGCATGCAAAAATTTACCCGGGTCTTACCACTCTAAGGTACCATGGTTATCTGTAGTAACCATGTTTTTTGGTGGAATGCAGTATCATGGTTAAGACTGCATTAACCATAGTTACCATAAAGTACCATAGCAAAACCATGGTTAGCAATTATAAACTACAGTAAACCATGTTGAATTTCCATGGGAAATTTTCATTGAGCTGTGTCGCTGTTCATTCATCAAATCCGACGTGATACTACCACTAATAGTGCCTCACTGGACCGCTGAGTAACCACTAAGTCCCTTACCTTATTCATAACCTTTTCCTTACCTAGCATAGGTTAACTGAGCATTACTATTTTCCAGCAACACTGTGCAGTACATGTGCATGCCTCAGCACAGTGTTCCCCCCTCTGTCATCATCCCTGTCTTCCTGCCATTTTAATTGGCCGAGGCTGGCACAAGCTTCCAGCCCAGCCGTTTCCCTGCTACATCCTGGAGCGATGGTAGCATTCCTCACTAATTATCACTTCTGTCTGCAATGATCTACGAGACATCCAGTTCCGACTGAAATATCCTCACCTCTTCCGTGTGCTTATCAATATCCTCTCTCGTTTTCATATATTGGTGAGAAATCTATGTGGTAGAGCAAGCGATTGACACAAAAATGATGCCCTTTCAAGAGGCTCACACAAGACTAATGACTGTTAAAAAGCAATCAAGCGGTAGCAGCAGTCTGGGCGGTAGATCTCTGTATTTTATTGCTAACGCCCAGTCACGGCACCTCTGCTGTTTAAATTATTGCTATGTAAATCACCTGAAGTGCCTTGATATTGGAAAGCAGCAGATTTAAGATGCTGGTGCATGTGCTAAGTAGACAGTATCCCAATATTCAAGGGGGCCTTCGTTTGAGGGGCTAACTCCTGCTATTCATCAGCATGTCAGTCTACCTAGAGCTGGCACTACATTCTGAGAAGTTCCCTGGCGGAACAAATGAAGTTCTCTCTTCCTCACGTACTTAAAATGCTTATTCTGAATTTCTGCAAACTGCTGTGAAGTGGTGCCTCAAAGTTCTCAACTAGTTAGCAGTGGAGACACTTTTACCTTAGCTCTACCTTATGGCTCATTTTTCTTTCATTCTCATACTTCAGTCTAAACCCCCCTGGTCACTGCTTCCAGTGTGAAAAAAAAGTATTTTGACACGTTGGTATTTGCAGAGGAAGGGAAGAAATTTGGACAATTAATGTGCAAATTAGATGTTTAAGGCCTGATTTGTCGTGGCAGTGTTGTGTCCTGTGATGAAAGACTGTCACCCCCATCTGCTGGCTTTGTTTACATCATTATATACTGTACTTTAACTATCAAATGCACTGTATAAGCGAGTACATGAGCTAAACATGGGGCTTCAATGTATTTGACTATAAAACTAATCACATTTATGTTTGCAAATCAGGTGGTAAAACAGACATATTTCAAAAGGTAATTGTTGTTAAAATGTCCTCACATCCCTCCCTTGTTTTTTTCATATAGAAGTTAAATAATGTGTGGACATATCTAAAATGTACATGGTAAAAATTTCAGATTATATTTATAAATTACAATATTTGGAGAGTGGATGAGTGCTTGTCTTAAAGTAGGTATAGATCTTTACATGAACTATCACTGTCCTCTGCTGGTTAAAATATTATATTACATTTCACTGCATTGGCATCCAGATTGTAGTAACCCACTCTGAGCAAGGGGAGGTGTTGGTTCGTTAATAATGATGAGCATTTCATGATTTATTTATTTAATCCCCAGGCGTGCAGCATTTTGGAGATATTTAGACTTCTTGTACTTGGTCCACATGCTGTCAGTATGACAGGATTTGAGGAAACCATAGCGCCAAGCTACAACATGATTACCTACGAGACCTATTTTCTGTGGAAAACTGTTACTTAATGCACAAGTATGTGTTTAATTCATAAAAACTCTGTTGCCTTGTCTAGCATATAGAATCATACTTTTTCCAGGAGCAATACAGTCCCTTATTCCCCTACTATTTTATTTTTATTCCCATGCCAGGTATAGTATGAAGCTTCATATTTCCCTGGCCTTCAAGGATGCAGGTTATATTCCTTTTTATTCACTAATATATGGATCAATTTCAACTGTCTGTTTGCAATGTCAATATGAAGGTAAAGTGTTCCTCCATATCACCTTATTGGCCTTGGCACTACTTTTGAAATTGAATGTGACAGACAAGAAAGATATAAAATATTATTTTTGTCACACTGGCTTGTTTTACAGTTACAACAAAACTCCCTAAGAAAGAGCTGTTGAAATATAAAAATAGTAATTGCACAAATGTGTCAGTTATTGTTGCTGTATATGGCACAGTAGCAATTTGTGATATGCATGCAGTTTTGAAATGTGTTTTGTGCTGAACTTTTTGCCTCAGGATCAACAATTTTCCGACTAAAAGTTCCGATTGTCCAATTAACCTCCATTTCTAATACACTCCGCTGAACAAGGATCCCACTGCGCATATTTCATTGCAGCCCACGGTGCATCGTCATTCACGGTGTTCTGATGGCTATTTTGTCTATGCGAGCTTGCACTGCAGGAACTCTGAGAGCCATAAAGTGAAGATACGAAACAATAGGATGTAGTGTGAAGGGGAGGAAGGGAGATAAGCCCAACCCCTCTGCCCCAGGGCCTCAGTCATGAGCCTGCTTCATTCTGTCAGCAGAGCATCCCGCAGGATAGCCTTCCATTCACTCTCATCCCTAATAGGAAGCGAACTTCCCACAGAATTTCAAACTTTGTCATCGTGACAAGGTTTTTATTATTCAGCTGATAATGAAATAATTACTGGTAGATTACTTTAGAACTCCAGATGAAATGGCACTTGCAAATTACGTTTAAATTGATATAACAGAAAGTGAATGGAGCCCACCTCTGGGACACTTTCTCAGTTTCACAGCGGAGAACCTTAAAAAAGAATAATTTTTACCTTGACTCCACTTTCAGATAATTATGACTATATTACACCATGTGGTATGAATCCAAAGACGAGTATTTCATCTCTGAATTTAAAACTTTTAGTATTATAGGTGACATTGAGGGCAAATCAATCTGTTTGTCAGTCAATATTCTGTCTAATTTGATTCAAAGTTTGATCACATTCTTCGTTTTACAGAGTGAGGAATATTCCAGGTCTCTAATCATGTAGTCACATAATCATTCTTTCACATACGCCCACAGAGATTTTTTTTTCCCTCAGTTTTGCCCTCTTTTACTGAAAACCAAATGAACATGATGACAAGCAGGAGCTGAAATCAAACGAGTGGCATGAGGATGGACTGTGAAGGGAAGGAGAAGGAGGATGACGAGGTCTCAGAGGAGAGCAGAGGAGAGACAGTCATATGAACAGCTCATACATCTCCCTCCTAATGACTCCCACTGTGCCATTTTGACCAAAGGCAAGGATTACCATTAAGCCCCAGTCACATCTTCTCACATGATCCTCTATCCTGCCCAAGGTTTATTCACACATGCACACACACACAATCACACACACCAGCGCACACAGAAGAGTAGGAGAGCAGGAGGGGGGGTAGCAGGGGTTGGGCAGCCATGAAAAGAAAGGTTGGTTGGTCAGTCACGGGATGTGTGCACGAGATATGAACATGTGTAGGAGCCTAGTGGAACGATGCTGTACAAACACGAGCCAAAGTGCTCCTACCTTTGCACATGATCATGTCTATATGCATGTGCACAACATGCATATGCCAAAATCAGGCTTTAAACAATGTTTCACAGGCCAAATGAAATGATCCAAGTCTCACATGAGGTCGCAATGTTTCTTTTTTTCTTTCTTCCTTCAATATACCCTGTTATCTCACTGTAAAAAAAAATGTCAGCGCTTTGCTCTTTGCAGTGTAATCAAAGCAGGTTTTATACTTTCATTACACATTAATCGCTGAAAGTGAACAAAATGGAAATTTCGCCTGGAGAAGGTAAACATAAAAGCTTTTCACAGACTTAATCAAATGACAATCACTAAATAGCTGGCTCTCCCTCTTCTGAATATATGAAATTACAAAGGCTGCCACTCACTTTCAGGTCAATAGCACTTTGAATTATTAAACACCCTGCGCAAGGCCATTATTTTGATAAATTGCATGCATTTCACTTAGGGCCACTACAGGACTCAGCTAAGGTCAAATGATTAATTACAGCAAATATTACATTATTCCACATTAAGAACTAAATATTTAAATATTTAATCTTATTTAAATGGATGGAGACTTGAGATGAATGATGTTTAAATGATCATAAGAATCTCTTTAAAGTCATGACACTCTAATAGGCCTTTCCCTGCACCTCAAGGGGAACCTGGGAACTTACAAACATGAAGAATGCGGTTGTGTATTCCATGAGAATGGGCTTAGGGCTAGCTTTGTGTAATCCTTGTCGTCACGCCCCAATTATGAAACGAAACATGCAGGCTGGTATTATGATGACCAACGTGAAACACATGTGACTGGGTTAAGAATCTTTCCTGATCGGTATGTGGAAACATGTTCGAAAGAGGACAAATTTTCTTTCTCTTTGCGAACCCTTTTAGATTAAGGGTGTTATTTTGTGTTTTTACCTGCGGTGTGACTTATTAGGCTGAATGATTTCACTTTTCCTCTCAAATCATTAATGCTGGCAACATCTCTGATCACATCTTTTTTGCAAACAAGGCGTTAGCCACGCTCTTGTTCCAGAACTAAACTGCATACTTTTCGAACAAACTGCATCACAAATATCCCTGGACAGATCATTTGACAACTAAATTTCTTCGCCATTTCTTTTATTCAACATTTGGCTGCCAGCCGTTTGGACTGTTTAACTATTGACGGTACTCAGCACTACCGTCGTGGCGGCTGTGCAGTTTTCAAGGAATGTCGGTTCTTTTCTACTTTGCTTTTTCAAAAAAAAAAAAAAAAAAGAAAAAATGCCTGCTCTTTGAAGTGAAAGCAGACACTTGGTTATTTAAAGCTGAAAACCTGACATTGAACTTTTTTTTTCTCCCCTCTCCCAAAAGAACTCAACTGCATTTTGCCCACCATCATTTGATGTGCGAAGATGTGAAGCAGCTGCTTGCTAATTAGTGAGAGCTGATCCCCTTGAGGATAGCTGGTACTGTGTACGTCCTAGTTGTTAAGAAATAATGACTAGCAATTAATGCAACTAAACAACTATTGTTTGTAACATCAAATGCCCTCTATGTAACCCACTCCAAGTTTGCAGTGTATTATGGGAAGAATGGATCCGCTATCACGAAGACGTTGGGCGTTTTGAAATCAACCTGCTTTGCTGAACTTGCCCTAGATTCTGACCCTTTGGGGTTATCGCTGTAGGTTTTGTCAACAATAACAATCAGTCATTCCAAATATCACGAAACAGTCTCGAGGTTACAGCGGCAACACGCCCCCCCAAAAAAAAAAATCCAAATTTGCCACCGGTGTCAGCCGCTCAGCAGCAAAATCAAAGGTTTTCTGATTTTCACCCCTACTCCTTCAGATGCAAAACAATGAAGCAAATGAGTAAACAGTGCACGTCTCGGTGGCTGGAGGGGTGATCGGAGGTAGAATTCAAATTAATGTTGCACACGCACTTCATAAAAAGAAAAGAAAACAGAAAGAACTCAACGCTGGGAGCAGAAGAGACTCTTTTCTTATTGCTATAACTCACTGTAACTGAATGCTATTTCCCTGACTCCACTTCCCACTAATATTCATCACATTGGATTAACATCTTGTAAAATATTACTTTGACTAGATACCGAAGACACTCTTAAGTGGAGGGGCCTATTTTTGAACAGTCGTTAATCCTCCTAAAAATGTGTCCCCTTTGATAAATCTTCACACTTTCCTTGGCTGATGTCGGTGCAGCAACTACAAATTACTTACAAAACGGAGACCTGGAATGCATGAAACATCTTTCATGAACTATAGCCAGTATCAGTAGGCGTTGCCAATATGCCTCAAAAGTCCATATCATAAATATATCAGGAAGCACAGTCTATAGTGAGTCAAAACTAATGCATATACAGTGCATGCTTTGGGAGAAGAAAACACAGAGGTAATTCTGCATTCCTAGAAGTTTTTGGGTGGAACACAGCGCCTTCTTGTTTCCATGCCTCACATGCTGGTGGCAACACAAGTCGCCTTGAGGTTATTGGTGCTCACAAGGAGAAAGGTGGGGCTGGAGGAGCTGGTGGTGGTGGAGTGCCCCGGGGGGAGCTTAAACATAAAAAGTCAAATGACCTGAAGTCTGTTTTATGTGATGAAGACGTGAAACTTAGATGCAAGTAAACGCAATAATGGGAGGAATCACAGTCACTCAAAAAAATTTTTGTCAGTAATCTGAGATTTATTTGATTTGATTTGATGACAAAGTGGGGGAAAGTCTGTACTTACAGTGCTGTCTGCAAAATCCACATCTTGCAGCACCAATCTGATCATTTAAGTGGAACTAGAAACACTTATTAGTGTGTCAAGGGCCCTATTTTGTTATATGCTTACTTACTTCATTGTAAATTGAGTCTCATACAGCGCTCATGAGGCATGTTGAAACATTATAGTCTATGTAAGAAACAAAACAGGACACTAATTAAAGTTTATGGACGTGACTTCTCATTAATCAAACGTGTTTTAAAAATAGTTCTGCAAGTAGAGTTTTTCATATCACAAAGTTGTCCGATTGGCTCCATAACAAATCTCCAGTGTGCTTAAGAAGAAAAACACTGTGCATGACTGAATCACACTACCTAGCCCCTCCATGTCCGGTAAGAAATATGATGTTATGTGATGGAATCACGCGGGAGTCAGAAATCTGGGTAGTCATGCGCTAATCCGGTATTTAAGGTTGGAGGGTCACTGGTGTGGGGCAATTAGAGGCTGGGGCCCGGGCGCACGGGAGGGGAAGTTTCGTGTCCGCGGAGAAAGTTGCTGCTGATGTGTTGAAGTGATGTGATTGTGGAAAAGGGTTTTAGTGCATAAACGAGGTACCATCTATTTAGGAAGTGACACAGTAAACTCGGATTCAGCCGCAAATTCGGAAACTTAATTTTTTGGATATGTGGAAGTGCAGCTTTTTGGTGCTTTTGGGCGCGGTGGCAGTGAGCGCTCAGTTCCCAAGAGAGTGTGTGACACCGGAGGGACTCAGGAGCGGAGAGTGCTGTCCGTCACCGTCTGGCCTGGCCGATGACCAGTGCGGCTCCAGGTCGGGACGCGGACAGTGCGTGTCCATCTCGGCGGACACTCGCCCGCACGGCCCTCAGTACCCCCACGACGGACGGGACGACCGGGAACGATGGCCTGTCCGTTACTTCAGTCGCACCTGCAGATGCAATGGAAATTTCAGCGGCTACAACTGCGGTCGCTGCAGGCACGGATGGACGGGCATCAACTGCGACCAGCAGGTCGCCGTTGGTAAGTGCACGTTCTCTTATGTAATTTCATTTTTGATGAATGAATCAGTAATGGTTATCAAATGTAATCAAGTGGCCCAGGAACCCCTGCATGGCTAAAATGGCAAGAAATCACCCTGTTGCGCATCATTATAATTTCATCTTTTGTTCAGTCATTAAAACTCAGCCCTCATTAACGCATGACTGGTTAACATAATCCCATTTTCTCCGGTAATCCCCCAGTAAGAAGAAACGTGATGCTGCTCAGCGCGGAGGAGAAGAGGGCGTTCGTGAACGCGCTTGATCGAGCCAAGCGCACCGTGCACCCGGACCTGGTGATCGCCACTCGGCACTACGCGGAGATCTTCGGGCCTGATGGAAACACCACGCAGTTTGAGAACATCACCATTTACAACTACTTCGTGTGGTCGCACTACTACTCCGTCAGTAAGACTTTCCTGGGTGCGGGACAGGCCAGTTTCGGGGGAGTGGACTTCTCGCACGAGGGGCCCGGCTTTGTCACCTGGCACAGGTTCCACCTGCTCCAGCTGGAGCGCGACATGCAGGTGAGAACGTGTGACAACTATGATCCAACCATAACAACTTTTAATAAGCTGAGAAAGTTCTCATTTATGTATTTTCACGTCACAAACTATTTTAAAAAATCTTTGTAGGCTCATCAGTCTTATCTGTATTTGCAGGCTGAAATAAATACTTGTGACATGAATCACCTAGACAGAAAAGTAGCCTTTAAGACCAAACTTATTTGAATTACAGGATATGAAGACATAGTTCTAGCATTAATAGCATAAGTAGGTGCTTTTTGAAAAAGTGTAACTGATTTTGTGTGTTGGTGGTTGACAGCCTTATTCACCAACTGAAGGTCGAGTTTTTTTGTTTTTTTTTCTTATCGTTTTTTCCCCTTTAAACACCATGTCAGTGCCCTGTAGTCATTCCGTCCGCATGTGTGTTGTGCTTAATGCTCTGCCCCACAGCTTTATTGGCGAGGAAATAATATAATTTATGGTCTAATTTCATACAGTAACAAGCATGCACTGCACAAAATGTGTTTTTAAGTGTTTTATGATATGAGCTTAGATTTAATCAACACAGCAGAGCTCCTCTTAGCCATTTCTTTTCTACTGTTATTACTGACATACTGTGGATTGCATTTAAATGATAATAGTCCCTAAAATAATTGTTTCTACAAAGGTTGTTGAATAACCATATTCCATGTACTACAAATTTATTCATTCATTCATTTAATAGATATATTGCTAATAAGACTTAAATTCCAATCCATACCATGCATGTACAGTATATGAAAATGATAGGTTTACTGGATTTCAAATATTAGACTTCATCGACTTAAGCATTACCTATAGTGATTGCGGGCCACAAGAATACATTTTGTGGCTCATTTGGACTCAAGCTTTGGAAAGAGCTTTTCTCATTCACAAAGAATGACTTGAAGTGTCACTTTATTTTAACCAACCAGGACATGCTGGGAGACCCCTCCTTTGCCCTGCCCTACTGGAACTTTGCCATCGGTGGGAGTACATGTGACATCTGTACAGATGACCTGCTGGGAGCCAGGAGCAGCTTTGACGCAAACGCCCTGAGCTCCAACTCCGTCTTCTCCCAGTGGAGGGTCGTCTGTGAGAGCGTGGATGACTATGACACACTGGGAACCATCTGCAACAGTAAGACTACTATACCTCAAAATGTCTGCCACTATGTTTTTACTGGTTTTACAGTGATACTCCAAGGAAATATCAAACAACAGAATGGCTCCGCCCATTGAGATTTCACTCAACCGATAAAATTGATTCTGCTTTCAGAGCTTTTCTGAAGTGTCTGTATAACTCAGACTCTAATCTGCAAATGAGAAAGGATTTTGCTTTGCAGAGTGCTTATCTTTGTGACAGATGTGTAGAATAGCATGCAAAGCATAGGGAGAAAAACACAGTGGCACATTGTTCTAATCTCTATAAAAACTTTTTTTTTTTAATGCAACATTTCACTCTGTCAAGCATATCCACATGCATCTCCAAAAGAAAGGCTTCAGATACTGGATTCAACATTTGTATCATGAGCTTCCCGAGTTCTCAGAGACAGATTTCTTTCCCCTGTCTCCTCCCAGGTACCGAGACCTCTCCTATCAGGAGAAACCCAGCGGGAAACGTCAACAGGCCGATGGTCCAGCGCCTCCCCGAGCCCCAGGATGTTGCTGACTGTCTGCGAGTTAACACTTTTGACACGCCGCCCTACTACTCAACCTCCTCTGAGAGCTTCAGAAATACCATTGAAGGTTTGTGTGTGTGTGCGCTGAATGCATTTTATATGTGTAGGCTCTATAAAATGCTTCATAATATGCAAAAACCATCTCAGCATTGGTTTAAACGACTAAAATATCACATGATCTAAGTCTCTCTGCCACACTGCATTTCCTTATAAGGCCTGTTTATATTCTGTCGGCAGGCTACAGCGCCCCCCAGGGGACCTACGACCCCGTGGTGAGGAGCCTCCACAACCTGGCCCATCTGTTCCTGAACGGGACGGGGGGACAGACCCACCTCTCCCCCAACGACCCCATCTTTGTCCTGCTCCACACATACACTGACGCCATCTTTGACGAATGGCTGAGGAGACACAGTCCAGGTATTTAAAAGCCAAATTAGCACTTGGGTGATGTAATTGATGATATTATGAGGATATGAATGATGAGTGATGAATGGTGCTTTCATAAGATATCGACACACATGAGACTTTTGATAAACAATCATTAGGAATTTGAATTTTATGATCAGGCAGGTAGAGGCAAATAACAGAACATTGTGCTGTTGGCATGGTAACCCACTGTTTACTGTTTGGCTAACTTCATGTTCCTAATACTTTACAGATACAGCAGTGTATCCCACAGAAAATGCCCCCATTGGCCACAACAGGAACTACAACATGGTGCCTTTCTGGCCACCTGTGACTAATGCTGAGATGTTTGTAACAGCCCCCGAGAACCTTGGGTACTCTTATGAGGCCGAATGGCCAGGTAGGATTACTTGTATTAAATATTTAATCTGTCTTGTGGTTTTGCTGCCCTCGTTGTCTTTGAATCCATTCAGGGTAATAACCATCGACTTGTATCTTTCTAGGTCAACCTTTTACTCTGACTGAGATCATCACCATTGCAATTGTCGCTGCCCTTGTGGTTGTCGCCGTCATTTTCGCCGCCACCACATGCGCCGTGCGTGCCAGGTCTTACAAGATGGAGGGCCGCCAGCCTCTGCTCGGAGAACAGTACCAGCGCTACGACGATGGCAAAAGCCAGTCTGTAGTCTAGGATCAGTGTTCATGCATCAGCCTCGGCTATGTGCCTCTTATCTTTAATTACTTTTGTACTGATGCAACTGCACAAGTTTGATAAAGCCCAAATCCGGAGGTTTACATACATGGATGGATATCAATAAGGTGCATGTGCACATAGTCTTGAAATGACACAAGGTGCTGAAATAAAATCATCTTTTTGCAGCATTTATATCTCGCCATGACTCAAAATGCTGGTACATTTTATTTTATGTTTAAGAAAAGTGCCTCAGAATACAGCATATTTAAATCATACATGCTTAGCAGTCAGTCATTATGTCAAGTGCCAAATCAGATAATTTTATAAGGAACAATATTTACACATAATAAAGAATTAAAGACAAAATCTCTAGTAATGTGGTGTGCCAAGGTCAGGGTTTTTTTCCATTATGGAGAGTTGGTGTACCTTTTCTTTAAAGCTGCATCTTTGCAATGGCAGATTCTTGCATTACATTTTTCATATCTCACCATACTTCAGGTTATGTCACTGTCAGGTTATTTGGGAATTGGAAATGACTTTATTCCAGTGAAATGGACATGAACAAAGCGAGTGTTAGGCAATTAGCCCATATAATGTGCTTTTCAGTTTAATGTTTGTTGTATTGCTTATTACTCACTCCCAGAGTGCCTTGAAATGTAAAGAATTTTGACAGGGACTGAAGATGTTATGTAAATCTGTAAAAATGTTTCAAAGTAATTCATTAACATAAGGTAATACTTACAAAAAAATCTTAAAAACTTAACCTTATAATCCTAGCAATCCTGAATGTTTTTATATTACTCTACACGTTTTTACAGTTTAGTTTCGATGCACAGTGGCAAAAACAGAGAAGAGATACAATAAAATTGTGACAAAAAACAAGATACCGTCCATGTCACATCTAATATGTGCAAACGAAGGATAGAAAGGCATATACCACATATAGGCTACTGTTGGCTATTTACAGTCTCCCTTCCACAAATTGGAGCAGTGACACCCACAAGGGGGTGCAACAGTGCAATCTCTGAAACTGCTTGCATTCCTTATGCAAAGCTGCATTTATTGAGTGAATGAAAAGTTAGTAATATGTTTTTTGTTTTGTTTTGTTTTTTTTACATTATCTATTCAGACAGATTGGTTGCCATGCCCGGAACTGTTCAGCTGTTTGTAACTTTAATCTAAAACGGGGGGGATCCATCTATGATGACTCGGGAGAAAAGAATAAGCTGCAGACGCCCAGACACAGGCTGCAGCCATGTGAACTCACTGAACTGTGTGTACTCCAGCGACGCTGCCTCTATCTATAGCCAAACTTTATGTAAATGTCTGGGTTATTTGCCTGTTCTGTTTTGACATTTATACATTTGCCAAAATGCTGTTGGGTCTGGATGTATGCAATTTGATTACTGGATTAAACGTTTTTTTCCCCTCGAGTTTATGCGCAGATCGATTATGGTTTAATCGGTTTTTACACTGAATGTGTGCACCTACACTCGTGACAGAACCCATACATAAAAATACATAAAATACATTTTAACAGTATGTGTTGGACATTAATGCTGATGTTAAAATGTTCACTTGTACATAGCATAAATTCACTATTTATGTTTTGAGTAAGAATTTATCTATATTATTTATTTGAAAAAAAAGATACTCATTATATATTTGGTCATCCCAGGATAGCTACATTCAGCCTGATTGCATTTTGACAAATTTAGTCATGTCAGACTCAGTGTTATATATGGCCTGTCGGCCGCGACCTACATACTATATTGCTTACATGTATACTCCAATATATTCATGTTTAAAAGGTCGAGCCTTTTTTGGTCGCTAGAGTGAACTCCCGGCGGTGTTATGGCAAAATTTGTATCCCATCTAGGGAAACAAATTCTGTGCAGCAGCCACGGCCGGTCACACCTCACCTGTATGGTGTCTGGTTTCAGGAGAAGCTCATCTTGGGAGGGTCTAAGCAGAGCACGTTGTCATTAAACTGTCTGTCCCATCTACTGGCCATGCAGACGCTTCAGTGCAATGGGAGGTGTATGTGAGGCACAGGCGCTGGAGTGGACATGCTATTTAAACTCTTGACCTGAACTACTTTTTTTGCGTGGACTGAATGCTAGCAGTTGTGAGTAGAGTTTGTGTTTGTTACAACCCTCCTTCACTGCCTTGTCTTCTTGCTCGGTTACTTTGAAACAACTTGTCCCTGGATACAGTCTCCGTCCGTCCTCTCTACCAAGTCACTGGGAGTATTTCCCAGGTCGGAGCCCCGTAATTTGCTGTACCGACTCTTCCAAATCACACAGTGAACACATATAATTTCTCTGGCATTGCACCACCAACTTAACATGGACGAGGACAGCGTCTTGCCCGATTTTAAGGATATCGAGGTAAAGTTGGGTCGCAAAGTCCCTGAAAGTCTCATCCGTTCCCTCGTGGGAGGAAAACAACATCATGACAACAAGCACGAGAAGTCGGCGGCACCGCACTGTGTGAAGAACCGAGCAAATTCTGCCGACTTGAAGAGACTGGAGAGCAAAATGTTATTTCTCAAACAAGAAATGGTGAGTGTTTGTTCCTTAATTGAATGGGAGGTCAAGGAGAGGTTACAGTGTACTGTAGCGAGTGTTTTCTTTTCTTTTTTATTGAAGCTGCCATTATTGGTGTCTGACTGAGCCATAAGTCCTCAACTGTATGCTAGTCTACAAACCATATGGCATACGAGGCACAGCCAAGAAATAGTGGCACAGATCCATGTTTATGTTCATTTTAGCTCTCTATTCAAAGTCCAAAGACTTGTAATTTCAAGCGAGGTCACATTGCCTTGTGAAGGGACTTTCCTCCCTTCTTAAAGCTTTAAATATACAGCTGTCGTTATTATTTACTAAAGGTTTATTCCCGGTTCCGGGCGATTTGAATTGATATTTAAGGGGCTGCTGTGTTGCGTTCACTGGCAGCCCAATCCGGCTGCGCACAGGAAATGCCTCCCCTCAGTACAAAACAGGTCTTTGTATCAGCATTGTGAAGTGTAAAAAAAAAAAATCCAGTGATAAGTGTCGTGGCTCTTTCTCTAAGAAAGTACTGTGAAACCGCCCAGTTGGTGAGAGCCATTCACACCTGCTCACAGCAGCAATATTCAGTGCAGAGCCCTTTGTTGACCAAATCATCCTCACCTCAGTGACTGGCCCTCTCTCTCTTGTGATTCAAACTAATCAATTCTGCCTACTTTTTCACCTTTTCGTGACTACATGGCTTTATTTTCTATCACACATTATTAAAATGATCTATATTTGTTCAATGAACCCTTGCATTGGATCCTTATTTGACCCAGAGTCACCAGCAACACCCCCCCCCCCCTTCAAGCCCAGAGGTCACTAAAGGTATTAGGATTCCTGAGCAGATGGCAGAGTTGACCGAGTTTTGAAGACTATAGTTGGGCTGCTAAGGACAACTGCAGTTCTCAGAGAGAGGCTCCGTGTTGATATGCTTCATTTTATATTAAAGCGAAGGACCGAATAGCCACAAATTTAGTCGAAACATGTTTTGTCAACCGTACCGCAAACGTAACACCATGCATCTTTGTTTTGATTAGCTCACCCTTTTACCACCTTGATCTTTCAAATTTATCAAAAACCAAGCTGAAATTGACCCATGTTCATCTTGAAAAATCCCGGTAATTGAGTGTAATTTCACCAGGGCTCTCCTATTGCCACGTATTGTTGATGTCTAATTTGGGCCATCTTGGCCCTTTATGCTGTTGTCACTCCTTAAACCTACAGCTTAATCTCTAATCCAATCAGACAGCTCTTCTCTGGTGTGCCCGGTGAGGTTTGGCCCACTCCCAGACATTCACACCCATGTCATAAGCCACACTGTAATGGCAGCAGTGCGTGTTTTGCTTTAAGTGTGACAGCATTTCACAGCATATCAAATGAGCAAATGAATGCTGACTAGTTCTATTCAGTCGAGCGATGCTGCCAATGTTGGGCCATCCTTTATTGGCTTCATATGATGACCATTACACGTCATCCTGTAAGTTCAATAGGACTATCCAGTACACAAAATATAATCATCTTGTGGTATCCACCGGCTGGTTCCATCTTATTAATTTGGCTTGGCTGTTTGGAGTGAAATTCCAATATAGCTCCATCTGCTTGGCTTGCACATGTGCATAAAGCGGGTGGCTGCGCTCGCAAAGCAAACACACTACCGGCATTATGAGCTAAATAGAGGCCGGGTGCAAATCCACTCCCAAGAAAGGCTGTTTTATCAAGCCAGCTGCCTGGAACATTGTTTCAATCCTGTCTGCCCCCATCTGGCTTAATTCGTTTTGACTGCGGTTGGCTCTTGCAACTGTCCATTTACACATTTCGCTGGCTGTTTGTCACCAGCTACAGGCAGGGGGAATCCTTTTGAGTGACACCACGGGCTGACCGCTTCCATCCCCAATCAATGGCATGGTTGTCATGGCAGGGAGTTAAATCAATGGCCATACTGTCTATGGTAGGCTTATTATTCAGTATCCTGCGAGCCCTACAAGCAGACGTCCTTTTCCGGTGCCATATAGTCATGTCTTTTTTTTTTTTTTCCCCCACAAGAAGACCTCATAAGCAGCCTATAAATGAAAACAGCATATGGTGCCCTGGTCATGAGAGAGGACTGGAAACAACAGTTAGTCTCTTGTTCATCAATAGCAAAGACACATTTTAGAGTCTTTGCATATTCACACCTCATAAAATATATCCAAGATAATCCATATGCTCAAGTATCCTCCCTCGGCACAGTTTAGAGCACTGAAGGGGAATTTTCTATTCTTGCCAGCAATGGGAATAAGAATCATTATCTTATTATTAATGCCTTGTATTCCACTCACATATTAATTAAGAACAGACTGGTTTGTTGGAAGGCTTCCAGTATTGGCAGATATCAGCTGTAAAAAGTAATATAGTATTGATCCAATATTATTTTTACTGCCGATATTTGGCTGCTTGTGAAATTGGCCCTTGTGACCTTTTATTTTAAGACAGACCTGTCTGCAAAGCCAAACCTGTTTTGCACCTGCATTTGCATTACAATTCTTACAAAAATGCATATTGTTAGTGGTATCGGGAGTTATGGGTATTTGTATTGGCCTCACAAGACTACCGCTCCATTTCAAGTTTTGATTTGAGAGTATACTGTTTGATGTGATGGTAAAGCAGCTGTTTTTAATTCCTGATCAGCCATATGTACCCTGTCCTAACGAGAATGCTCTCCCTCCGACCCCCAGGCACACCTGCGAGCCATCGACGTGAAGCTGATGCAGCAGCTCATGACCATCAACGAGGGCATCGAGTCTATCCGCTGGATGATCGAGGACAAAGAAGGCGTGGCCAGCCAGGACGGAAGCCTCACGGGCAGCTTGTACAGCCTATCAGACAGCCAGGACGGCGCCTCACTGCGGGGAAGCTTCAACAGTTTGAACGACGGTCAGAGCGATGGGTTGGACGGTATTTCTGTAGGCAGTTACCTGGATACTCTTGCGGAGGACCTGCCAGACCAGCCCTCGCCCACGGACCTGGACCACTTTGTGGATAAAAAAGTTATCGATGGCGACACTTTCAGCAAATCGCCACTGAAACTCAGGGTGGAATCAGATGAATACTACTGCTTTGGATAACAACGATAAGCTCAATACAATTGCAGGGACTACTGAGATAGTTTGTTTTTGTACTTTACTTCAAATTAACACAGTTGACAGGAATTTTTGTTTTATTGTGAGTTTCTCACATTCTCCAGGTATTTCATAATAACACCCATGTGGGTGGCAAGAATTACTGAATGACTCATATTGCTTTTTTACCTTGAAATCAATGTCCTTATTTTGTGGATAGAAAACCCCTCATCAAACCATTGCCACCTAATGCCACACCAAACAGAAGGGAATCTTAATTTTTATGTCTTAATGTGTTATCGTGCAGAATAAACTGAAAAAGATGCTATAATATGCACTAAAATGATATTTATTGCTTATTTATTGTGAGGACATTCATACTCTGCCAGCTTAAAAACGTTTAATGAAGAATGGGCCAATAAAAGCATCAATTTCAGTACTAATTCAGCATCAAAGTTATATATCATAGTGAGATCATAGATCCTGCACACCGGTCCTCTCTTGACACACACCAATCCTGCAGTGTAAACATCTGTGGAACTGCATGTTCCTTCCCTCACTGTGGCAAATTCAGCTTGGACTTTGTATTGGGTCGGCCAGAATCGTTTGATCTAAGTAAAGGAGTAGATTAGGATTTAGCAGCCATTTGGAAAATTAGAAATTTCATGCTGTGTGACTCTGTGGGGTAAAAACTCTTAAAAGTGGCAAAAAAAAAAGTGGTTTGTAGAAGTGTCACAGCAAGTGCAATTTGCTTCCATGCCAAAGTTTGAGCACCATCTATATCTTTTTCAGCTTTTATTTTTTTCATTTTAATGTTTTGACTGATGGCTTTCCTAAATGCCAGTCAACAATACTAGAATTTACGACATGTAGTTTTAACCACAAGAGAGAAGAGTTGCCTTTTCTAAGCACAAATACTTGATTGATTGAATACCAAAGCAACTTGATTGTCTTACAGATAATTTAGGCCTTAGGCAACACATGTTCATACCAGATGGGAGATTTGTTCCTGGTGGACATATGTCAAACACATGTTGGCTTATGGTGGGAACATTTTAAATCTTCACTGTTGTCAAAATGTTTGACTGAAGTTTTAACAAGTTTTTATTATTGTAGCTTTAAACTCCATATTGATTTGTATGCCGTGTGTGTTGTGTTATATGCTGCCTTCTTTTCATTGTAAATATTGTTTTCAATGGTTGCTAAAAGGCATGCTGGGGAAATGAAATAATATATTGTGACTTTCTCCGTTTTCTTGTTTATTCCAAAAAGAAAAAAAAACATGCACATGCAATCTCAACTGTCAGGCCATTGTCTATTTTTATTGCATTATGGAATTGTAATGAGACAGCACATGAACTTTGTGGTACTTTCCTTTCTCGGTACGTTTAAGCTTGAATAATCTTGAAATTATCAAGTCGCAACTTGTGGTGCCCTGTGTAATGTGGCGTGTAAAATTGCCCTCATTAACTCTGTTGCCCCACGTCACATTACTTTGAGCAAACACAAAGCTAGGAAGATTACGGATTCTAAATAGAGGAAACGGACGCTTATTCTGACCTCTAAAATTCCTCAAACTATTAGCAGAGGAAGGCCATTTGGGATAATATTTCGGGGGCACAGCAAGACTTATCAGATGAATCACGTTACCACACAAAACCCTTGAGTATCTTTCATATTAGTACATTGCTTAAAACCAACACTAATGAAAAAATAGGCAGAGTAGAACTAGAAATGGCTTTCACACAGCCTTTTTTAAAATTCTGTTATTTTTTCATTATTTTTATTTGTCACTGGCTGATTTTTTTGTTTTTCCTGCGATAATTGAAGTTCCAGGCGGACAGTTTGCAGGGAAAGTCATCAGTGGAAAGCTGAGATCCCTGGTAGCAAGCAAATAATCAAGTGGCAATGAGGTGTACTTCACATGTTCCCACAGCAGTATGACTCCCTTTTAATTTGCCCTGACAGCGGGCTTTGGCAGTGGAAATGTCGCCTTGTTGGTTCAAGCCATGATTTTATCATTTGTTAATGGGATTTCCATTAAGCTCCCTCACCTATGGCTCTCATAGTATTTGAAATTAGCATCAATCAAAGCACAGATGGAGGATTTTGTCGATGTTTTCTGGATGTTTTTACACGACAGCCTTCTTGAATATTATTTAACACACAAAGTACCCACAGGTTTTAGTATTCATGGAAAAATTGGATTCAAAGGACACTTTTCAGTATTCATCAGTTCCACACAGATATAATCACTCAATTTATCCAGGCACATTAAGCATACTTGTAACTTTGTCTCACTTGAAGTGCAAAGCAGCTTTATTTGGTTTTTGCCGCCTTTCCTTATCTCTCCCTCCCAGAGCTTTTGGCATGCTTAAGCTCCCTGTCAAGCTAAACCAAGCTAAAGGCACTAACCAAAGAGCCTTGTGAATGGCAGCATGACCTCCATGTCACCAATTCAATTAAAAGTACAAAAAGTTGTCTCAGCCACTCACAATTTCATGTCAACAGATTTAACCATGTAATCACAGACGAGCATTCTGTCCCTCGAGGAAAAGTGTTGAGACTTTAGCTAGTGGCCCTTGAAGTAATTGGACATACAGAACAGGTTCTGCAAGTTTATGTTGTAATAGCCCTGAGTCAAAATTCCTCAGAACGGCATGGTACACTACACATGAACAGAAGTCGCCTCTTTGGTCTGTGCTGGGCCGTATAAATTTACTTTTCCTTCTTGAAAGACAGTTGCGTTTAACATCTTACCGTAGCCTTTGTGTTGGAGATAAGACCGCGATGAAATGCGTCATCTTTCATCACATCATTCACTGTCAAGTCTGAAAATGCAGGCGCAGCTTTGCATTGCATGGGCTGCTAGCTTGAACACAAACTTTTTCTTATTCCAAGAATTTCAGTTGTTGATTAAATGTTCACCTTGAAGATAAGAGGATAAAAACACCCAGCCTCAAGATGAATGACCCCGCTTTAATCAAATTCCATTACATTTTTTTAAAGACTGTGATTTCACTTATATCAAAGATGCCTCTTCAGAGATGCTAATAGAAAAATGTTGCATGACTCAAATCAGTTACACTGCAAATAAAACCTCCATGTAAAGTCATTTAGTTTCATATTGAGTGTTAAAAGCTTGTTTTTCTTCAATCAAATGGAAAAAAGTCTGACAGAACAAGGGGCAGAATAAGGCAGATCAGCCCACTAGGATCAAGAAAATGACATTTGATGCAAGAAAATTTTGGAAACAAATTGGTTAGCTTTGGAAAAAAGTGGGAATATCTCATCCCACACTGGCTGTTTGGAGAAAAACAAGATTTTAACACTGAATGTGAGATTAAATGACTTAAGATGGAGATTTTTTTGCAGTGAAGTCTTGGTGTTTTACTGAAAAGCCGACACATGATGTACCAGCTGAATTACCTCATGACTTATTGCCCATATTACCACATTACACAAAGTTTGTACAATCTTTCTGTTATCAATTATAGGCGCCCTATTGTGAGGGTGAATGACATGCAGGCCTGGCGCACAGCAAACAAACGGAGAATCTTCTGCAGTCCCTTGAGCTCGGGACCGGAGTGCAAAACAATGATTCATTCATTCACATAGTTAGTCCCGAGTCACTTCTCTTGAGCGCAAATAATTACACTGGAGAGAGAGAGAGGGGCTTCCAGCAGGGATCCATTAACAAATTAGACACTGAGGTTGGGCCCTTGCCACAAGATGAAGGGAAACCAATACCGTCTGGTATCTGGGAAACTGTCACCATGCTACAGAGTGAACACACAGGATATAGGATATGGATTACTGGAGTAGGTTTTTGGGGGGGATCAAAAGAATCATAGACATGGTGGACCCCTCGGACAGGAAGTCACGGATACTAAGTAAATAGACACAATTGTGAAGTTAATTTAGACTGGTTTAATTAGGTTTTCCATGTGTGGGCATGTGGTTTAGCTTGCAGAACTCTCCCTGCTTAAGCCGATGTTATTCAGGTTTCCAATAACTTCGTTCACCGGAGAACCAAGTCGAGATCCCTGCTAGATGGAAGAGATAGCATTTTCTATATAATCTTAGCTTACGAGTGAATGTTTGTGTCCTGACTCATGTTCATCTCATGATAGCTTTGACTAATGCTCCGCTGTCATGAGAGATGTAGCACATTAGATCCACTGTGTAAGCTTTATTGCATTTCCAGACATGGGTTCGCTCCATGTTGGGAGATTTATGAAGCCGTGGAAAACTTAATAAGGCCCCCGTCCCTTTGCATGAATATCTTGTTTCGTCTAGGAAAAATACTTAATGAATGTCAAGGTTAGCCACACTCCTAATGTTGTTTTTCTCGGGCGATTTTCTGCACCGCCGTTGTGACGACGCCGCTCCACTGCTCCAGCCTCACCGAATTCTTCACTCCACTCAATTAGATTATTACGTAACTGGAAATTGGAAATCCTGGGATTTGTCTACCTCATGCATCAGGAAAACATCCCTTTTTGGGAGCTAAAGGATTCTCATGAGATCCCAGTTGGCCTCGTGCCAGGTTGTAGACTTGTCGCTCTGCAGACCATGCTAAACAGTCTCATGAAACCTTGTTGGTCTTGGGGGCCATTATAACCAAATATGGTGGGAAAGACATAAAACCCCCTTTTTTTCCGCCGTGCAAATATTAGAGATCAACAATGGTGGTCTCTCATTGCGTAAATTCCTCCGCCGAGATTTACAAGAACATCCTTTGTAAGCTTCTGTTTAAAAAACACTCCGACTACAGAAGAAACCCAAATACAGAAATGGCCTGTCTGAGAGTTCATCGCCGTCTGTGCTGGCAATGGTAAATTCCTTTCTTAATTATTTTATTTTATTTTTTTAATAATTATACGTCATAATAAGTATAGAACCAATACTTAATGCACTAATTATGTGAACTGTAGTAGATGTAGTCTGAGCTATTTTAAGCATCACAGATGATCCCATGAGACTAATTCTGAACCATTTCCCTCTCAAATTTAGGGGGAGCCCCATGGAAAATTGCATTATAATTACGTCTGAAATGTAAAGTGTCATTAACTTATACAAAGATATCATCGCCCTGGTGAACTGAGCTTCAGGCATACATGCTCACAACGAAATCTAAGACAGGTGTTTGCAAAGCTTTTCATGTTCTGGACCCCAAGGTTAATGTTATTTAAGCCACAAACCTGCGTTTGAAGTGATTTTGCCCATTAGGGACCCTGATATGGAAAGATATGTTGTGTTTGTGTTAAGTATTGCATTTCTTAGATGTCATACTTGAACTCTGACAGATACTGTAGATTTAAATGTTTAAATAATCATTCGTGCATTTATTTTTAATCATATCAGTTTCTAATTAATCGAATAAGCATGTAATTAAACTATTCCTCATTTTGCAGAGGAACCCCTGGTAGCAGTGGATGTAGACAACTATACGCACTATGAATATTATTCCCTCCAGCTATTTTTTTTTTCAGCTAAATTTGACTCTGAAACTCGCGACCCCACCTATCTTTGATGATGTCATTGCACAGGTCCCATTTTGAAGCCAAAAGTCCAAAAAGTTACATTTCTCGCAAATACACAAACTGGGACCCAGATAATATTATTTCTCAGTGTATTGACTCGAACTTTTCGAGAGCCCATTTTGCCAGAGTGTGATTATCTATAAAGAGCGAAAGTCTAAGACAGCGCACCGCTCAGGACCTTGATATGAGTTCCAAAATTTAATTGCTTTACCAGCGCAAATTAGCATTTTAATAACTTTTTTTTCTCCTTCTTTTCAGTTCCTGGACACATCCTGGATGCAACCGCCAAAACAATGGCTGGTTTTGACATGACACACTTTCTATTGAAAGCTCTAACTGGTGGAACCAGTATACAGTGTGTGACCAGTGTGCTAATGTCAACATATTTTTCAACCGCTGCGGTGTGTTTCCACAAAGGTCTGCTTGTCGTACCTGGAACTAAGGATTGGCTAATTAGTCATTATTAGTCATATGCTAGGGTCCAACCTTTACTCTCAAGACCAGTTTAATTGACTTTCAGCCCACTTGGAGCTGAGTCAGAGGTTAAGGAACCGCTTTTGTTGTCCCCTCCAAGCTCCCATCTGAACAGAGCAAATTACAGGCTTGATGAATAAGGGCACTACAGTGATTTATGCACAGTTATATATAATTACATTAGTCTGCCTTGGCACACCAAGCTTCGGTGATCTCATGTACGGTCTGAAATCCTCATTATTAGCTGTGGATTTACAGATGCACATCTCTCCTTTCGAATCTCTGCTTTCTCTTTTTTTGCGATACCTCCAGTGTCTCTGTGGCTGTGGACTCCGGCCGGGCTGTCCTGTGACACCCTGGGCCGTGTTTGATGTGTGTCTGGGATGGGTGCCTCTCTCCCTTAACCACACTACCCGACAGAGCCGGCCGAGATTAAACAGCGGGCTACATCAGCTGGGAAGCTTGAACTGTCAGAGAGGAGAGAACAAAACAAACCTCTATCCCATTTGATCTCTTTTTCACTCCCTCTTTCTCTTTCTATCTGGGCCTGGAAGCCTTTCTGTGGCTATATATAGGAATCAAAGGGACTTCTACATAAGGCACTGACCCTGTCAGAGCTTTTGAACTTTTGCTTGGCTGTTTGACAGCCGACTTGAGTCACGAGAGAGAGAGAGGGAGGGAACGAGTGTGTGAGAGAGAGAGAGAGAAAGCATGTGTTATCTGGGTTGCTTTGAAGTAAGTTAAAATTGTGGCTTCCTCCAATTATCGCAAGCATCTACCAAATCTGTCTTCAGGGTTACGATGTCATTCTCGAGATGTGTTTCTTATGGTGCGAGACTGGAGACTTTTACAATCTAAAGCAGACAAACAGATTTCTCAGAGTTTCTCACACTTGTGAGTCACTGACTATTTTTTGGGAGTGCTGTTATTCAATAGATAGTGAAATGCAGTGGTATAAAAAAAGATTTTTATTTGTGCAGTTTCCAGACCTCGCGCTAATATGACCAATTATCGTTATCGTTTTTCCGTAAATACTGTAATGTGGTGTTCTATAAAAAATACAATAAAAATGATATAAAAACATGCAAGCAGTGTCAGTAAAAAAAGAATATCTGAACGGCTGTCAAAATTTAAGTTTCTTGTGTTTACTAGTATGGTTCTAACTTTTCCGGGGCTTGTGAATAATTCTGCTGAGGAATTTCATAATTAAGGGAGTGCTGCCTCAAGCAGGGCAATCACAACAAGACTGTGCTGTCCTTCCTTCAATCTCGTTTCTATTTGTCAGTCCTGGCCCCTACTTTTTTTTAACTCACTGTCCATCTTCATTAATGGACTGTTTGTCCCAGAGTCCCTTGTCAGAATAGGAAGCCATCTTCCCAACAGCCCCGTCTGCAGTCTCTCATAAACTGTCATGGGAATGGGATGTGATCCCCTTGGGAAAGAACAAATAAAGCACTTCCCTATTGCTGTCCGTCCCACGAGGACCCTCAATTGGTTCCCTCATAGCACAGCAGTAATTGGAGGAGAAATTTCCTCTTTTACAGTGGTGAATGATATCACTGCTGATGTCTTCTAATTTTTGACATATTAGCGTGCAAAAAAGCTTACATTTGTGCTTTTCTTAATCATAATACGGCCCTCTTTTGGTGTTAGGAATGCTATCCTGTTCTGCCTTATCAATATACCTTTTTCTCTGTCGGCCAGGTTTTATTTCATAGTGTAATCCCTCCCTCGATCAGTATATTTCATGCTTGCGCTCAGTCTCCTAGATGTTTCTGTCTGATCAACGTGAGATGTGTGTGAGTTGGACGATTTGACACTGCCGAAGAAGACAAAGCCGCGCTTGTCCGTCCTCTTGGCCCTCATGTTTGACCACAGCGAAATCCCCTTGTTCTGCCAGGTTGCACTGATGGATGTAAAGAAAAAGGAGCAGCTCCCAGGGCCGTCCAAGTTCAAACCTCCAAAACTGCCACTAAAACCCCGCTGCATCTCAGACATGGTGAAACAAGAACCTTGAAGATTTCCCTTCAAGTGCTTTGGTTCAAGAGTTAAAGGACCTCTAATATCCGGGGGAGATTAGGATGCAAAACTGGCAAAGATTCCTTGGCACCCTCTTAAAGCCCCTTCATTCAAACCCAGAGCTTCAATGAAAACACAAGATCATTTCTACTTGAGCGGGGTTTGGACAGTATCCACTGCGGCGGTGTAATTTAGGATGGTTTGAATTACCATCAGGTCCCTATCTACCTGAAGGTTTGCATGCCAAAAAGAAGAGAAGCAGATTTTGAGTTCTAATATTCAGAATGGCTGGCTAGAGCTACCTCTTGGCTCATTCTGACATATGAATCATGTGATATGAGAGTTTGATCTGCAACCAAAAACTGTAAGGACTGAGTAAACAATAACCTGCCAAAATATCTTCCTGACAAGCTATCATTATAGTCATCGTCTTGCTGAAGGTACAGACACTGACACTCAGATGCATTTGTTTGAATTTTTTCTTACAATATTTTTGAAACTACTCTAAAACTACAATAATCAAAATTCCCAAGGGATGATGAAATGAGGACTATTTAGAGTCAACTGACAAAACAAACCAAATAAACAAGCGTGAATTCACAATAGTTTTGTTATAGGCCACTCCCACTGCCACGCCCCCTTTTTTACCGATCGGCATGAACAGTTAATCAGCTGTCCTTTGGCTCACGACCAACCTTTCCACAAAATCTTGTGCAAATCTGTGAATTTTTTGGGAAGTTGTGCACTTTTTTGCAATTCCCCACTCCCATTGACACACCCCCTTTCAGCCAATTGGCATGAACACAAAGACACACCTTTACACACACATACTTGACATCCTTGACAAATTTCAACCTCCTGGGGTGAAAACTGTGGCCGCCAAAGGGTGGGGACATTGTGGCTAAAAAAAACATGGAATAGGCGTGTAATTTAATAGTTGAGTCTACATGGTTCTCATTGGTCCAAAATTTCAGCACACTACATCAACAAAAATGTAACTTTTTCATTTTGTTTTTTGCATGTTGAATGTAAACAGTCTTAATTTTTGCGACTCCAGTTATTGCTGCTTTAATATGAATCCTGTACTAACAGTGTTCAAGTGGTGGAATGTTTTTCAACTGAATTCAGAGGATACAGTTTTGAGCTCTAAGTGCATCCACTCTGCATGAACAATACAAGCAGCATTGCTGCAGAGTACAGTTTAAATCATTTAACATGAGTTATTGTCACGGCGGTCAATAACCCCGCTCTTATTTCTCCTCACAGAAAACATTGAACCCAGCCCGCTGAACAGTTGGAAACCCACACCGCTGAAATAACACCATGCTTTTGTCTTGGACTTGTCTCTGATTACCCTAACAGTCAACCTCCCAGCCCCCACATACATTCCCTGTGGGGATAGCCACCTGTCCCGGCTGACTCCTGGGATGCCCCCCTGGCCTAACAGACAGCTCTTTGTGTTGGTGGGAGTAAAGCCTCTTAGCAGGCCGTTACAGATAGGACTCGGGAGACTTCTTCTGTCAGGGAGGAGTTACAGCTCTGTCTTGGAGCTATGTGGTTTGCCTGTTTTCCTCAAGAGCTTTTGGAGGTGTAGACATTCATCGTTTTCTCCAGGATGGTAGCTAAATGTTCCATCAAAGCCCCTTCTTGACCCCTGAAATTGTCAGTCTTGTCCAATAAAACTGTGCAAACAGTCCTGCAGAATGACCTAAGTTTGAAAGTACCCAACATAGGAGTTATCATTAACTGCAGCTTGACCGGGCCGTGCTTTGCAGCAGCCAGTATTTGAGATAATTGCAGTCAGGCAACTGGCACTTTCTGTGAATCATTACCTCAGTACAGGATCATCACTTGCATCACCGGTGCGCTACTCCCTGACAGCTTGTCTACTTATGTAGACAGATGCCTTGATTTTTTTGCCTCCACCTACCCTGACTATTGTAGCTGCATAGGTGAGCATGTTGTACGTTTGCTTGCACTAATTAAGACAAATGACCATGCAGATTGCTGATAGGGTCTAAGCGCTGGTAGGGCAAGGGAGTTTTCTTGGCCGTAAAATCCATCCAGATCCATTTGGCTGTAAATTACACAGCTAATGGCTGTAGCAACATTTCTCGGTCGGTTTAAAGAAAAAGTCTGAGACCTTCAGTGGGATTATAACCTTACAGAGATGTTGCTGATGAAGTCAAGGACACGTGATAACTGTCAAACTGGCAAAAGGGAGTTTGCTGAACCTTTGCGAATACTCTTCCCAAAGATATTCTACTCTTCCACATCTAGGTTTTAAAGTTCATGTCTGTTTTATTTTGGCCCTGAGAGATTCGACTTCAGAGGAATATCAAGAACATGCCCTTTAAGCTTTTCTTTTTTCATTGTTTATTAAAAGAATGGAAGTTATTCCCTGTCTCTGGATTTCAGTGAAGCTTCGGCACTACAGAGTATAAAATGAAATAAACATCTTACAATGTTGAGTTTACTTAAAAACAGCTTCATACTGGCAGCGTGCTAATGGGTTGTAGCTGCTAGCTCTTGTGTTGGGAAATTTTGGAGCAAGTACTGCATGGGAAACCTCATTGTTGGCAAGCAATGGGACATAGCAGGAATTCCACCACAGCCCACTTATGAAAACAGTAGGAGGATAGATGCACGACTATGTGGCTTTGCTAAAGGATTTGTCTTTACTTGATAAGGTTTTGTTGTGCTATGAAGTTTCCATGATGATGGCGTTGTTTGTGTATAATATTAAGCTAATTATGTACTATTTTTAAATGCTTTTTCCTGGTTGAGTTCCATAGATGAGGTGTTCTCTCGCTAAGTGGAGATCACGCTTTTACTCAGATGGATTCAAACGCTTGAATTAAGTTACACTTTGACAGAGAGCGCCACTCTGCCAGTTAATTTGTCGCCTGTATTTGTTAACCTGTTGAAAGTCTCCTACTTCAGCAATAAAAAGAGCTGATTTGATAGGCAATTTCTGCTCTTGTAAGGTGTTATTTCCCCTTAACATGCAGACTTGCACACAGGCACTCAATTAGATTGGAGCAAAAGGTATTGAAATACAAAGCCTTATCCCTGAGCCTGATTACATTTACATAAAAAAACAATATTTTTACAGATACCATTCACACCAAAACTGCACGCTGAAGAGTATCTGTTGTGTCAAATACTCTATCACAAGGCTTTTCTCATAATAGCATTCATCCCTGAGCAGCGTTGTGAACAATTTGTTTATTTCTCAGAAGTGGGCATATGCATCTTGTTCATTTCACTGTGACACACTGAGGATGATTTGGTTCTGATTTCCTGCATGTGGGAGCTATAGTCTGGACCACAGCATTGTCAAGTCTGAGTCATGATCAAGGGCTTAATGTCTAGACTGAGACCGCAGAAAGTCAAATATCACGTGAAACCAATACCAAAATTGTGGGAAAACCCTTCAGAACTAACATGGCAACCTTGCTGCGCTGTGTTTTTTTCCACCTCTAAGAGCATGATGCATTCTGCAGAAACCGCTGCAGCGATCCCTGACCAAGAAAAGTCGAGGACTGGGCTATCCAAAACAGGACAAAACATGCATCTTAAGATGAAAAAAAAAAAAGTTTAAATGCAGCCAAAGTCATGTGAAAGTCTCTCTTAATGTGTAATCCTGCAGCCATGTCTGTTGGCAGTTCACTCTGCATGCCTGTCAACACATAGAAAAGTGTAGACTTTATTACTTTCATAGCGACAGCATGATTTGGGCAATGACAGCATTTATTCAAGCAGCCATTAAATAAATCCTCCAAGCAGAGCAGCAATGTGGATTAGATTAATGCGATTTTTTGGGGGGAGGGGGGTAGTAAATTGTGATGGATGGAGACGCTCCTGTCATCTGATTTGCCTGCAGGAAACTAGATCAGCCCAGAAGCAGTATGTCAGTCATGTCTTGTCTGCTCCAAATACCAAGTTCATGCAAGTCTGATGGAAACTTTGTTGTGAACTCTTTGAATACCCTGCAGGTTTGGGGTGATGAATCCGTCGCAGGCCAGCAACACTGATGTGTCCTCGTTTCTGCCAACATTTTTTCAGGCTTGTGCTGAGTGAATCTGCTCCGGATAAAAAAAAATAACTACAAGTGTTTTCCAAAGCAGCTGAAGGGCAGTTACGGTAGCACAGATTAAGATTAACACATGATCTTGTACGTGCATGTAGAGACAAATAAGCAGAACCACCAATGCACAAAAACACATACATACACTCCACAGTATTTGTTTTACGGCTGTGTAGGTGTAAACCTGTTCGCGCTTCCAAATTCCAGTCATTGTCTTTCCATGTTTTGCATGCCAAACATGACATGCAATTGTCTTAAAATCTGTTATGTCTTTTTCTTATTTTTTGTTGTTTTTATGATAACGTGATGAGAGCTCATTTCGTTGTGCATTGTGCAATGACGATAAAGTTGACTTTTCGATTCCTGCAGAATGCATCTGTAAGGGCCCATTGTAACCTTTTCGCCTTAGGTTCCTTGACGGAGTCCAAACCAGACTCAGTCAGGAGCGCTTGTCTTTCGAGAGCATGCATCATCACCAGGTGACATTTCTGTCTTTATTACAAATGTCACAGTCAAACAAGCCATCGATGGAATCCAGTCTGAGAGTTACCCGTGAACGCGTCTCTGACTTTCTTTGCTATTGTTCTTTTCTTTACTCTGAAAGCTTTATATGCTCTTCATCTCTTTGTCTTACTTTTATGAAGTTATTAGAGGTCATGATTACACTTTATTCCTCCTTAAACCATTTATATGATCACACAAGCGAAGTGTCAACGCTCTTGAGTTAAAAAAGGAGCTGAAAATGTGCGGCGGCAGCAAGCGTTTTAACAGCTCATTACCAAGCCAGGCATGAACCAGGAGGGAGCAGGGCCATGTAAACATGTTTTAAAGCACCGTTGAGGCCTGTATACAGCCTGCTGCTCGCCCTGCGGGGCATCCCTGTAAATCAAGCAGAGGAACTGGATTTAAAGTGCAGCACCTTAAGCACTGTCAATAAAGTGTAACGTTTTGGAAAGGCCAGAGAGCAGCTTAGTTTATAGCTGTTGTTGGATGAAAAAATGTATGTAAAAGTCTGAGCTCTTTGTGAAAAAGTGTCTGCATATATATTTTTGGCAAGAAGTGTCTTAGATCATTTAATGCAAACGTCTTGCACCAGCACACACATTTTATACACTAAATGTAGTTAAAATAATACAAAGTGAGGCCTAGATAGTCATAAAATTGTGCACCAGAACATCTCATAACTTTGCTCTAAATTGTTCAAATGATGCTTTACCTATTGCAGGCTTTGGGCTTCCTTTGAGTGTGGGAATTTGGTCCAGACTGTTTTTACTTTTTATGGTCCTGTCAAAGAATGTAGTTTTGCAAAAAAACGTTACACCTCACCAGTATTATCTGGCATCTTCAAACCATCACTGGAATACTGCCCAACAGATAAGATAATAGTAATAAAGCAGCACAAACACTGCAAAAATACCTCACGGGCCTTTAACCGGCGAGCCATTCAGTAATACTACAGAGGCTGAATTTTATGACTCACGATCAAGCCCTTGTTAAAAGGACGATTAAGGGTTACGGTGTGGGATTTCATGTGGATGTAATGGAGGCATGAGGCAAATAATGGCATAAAAAAATCCGTAATATGCTAGACCAAAGCTCTATGTGGTATTTCGTCATCAACAATCGCTTTGAACATGACAGGCCTATCTTTTAAACTTTCAAGTGCTGTCAGCTTTCCATGACTTATGGCCTCGCCCCGTCTTAGTTGCCATCATCCAGCAAACTTTAAAATGTGCCACAATTGCAGCCCAGTCTTAAATAGGTGTTAAAGCCAGGGTTGTAATTCTAGGATGGATAACAGGGCCTCGTAAAGCGTCGTTCTGAGATTGATAATGGGAACACAGCATGAATCAAAAGTTTGACATTCAAGTCAAAGGCTGGGCGAACACCACTTTCAGAAAAGGTTACGTACTTCATTTTGACTCTCGTTTTGATTAAATGGCGCAGTGCTGCTGAATGGACACGAACAATGGGCACAAACAGAGAAGCCTGAGGCGTGAACTCACTGGTTCTTCTTTCCATTCTCCCTTAAAATCAATGGGATGCTTTTATTTTTAAAACCGCTGCAGAGGGATGCCAGTCAATAATATGGACCATTATCAAGGGGGGAACAAAAACGTTGCAGACACTAAAAATAGAGCTAGACCACTGGTGCACCACCGGGTTCATGTATTTGTGTCATGATGGGGCTTTGCAACTTGCTGGTGTTCAAATGCAAATCAATATTTCATCAGTCAAGAGGCCATCAGATGCAGAAGCAGTGGGATGAGATAATCCTACTTGTTTCCAATGCAGATTAACTTTTAAAAAAAAAGCATAGCATTGGAAACAATCGGGATTATTTTATCCCACTGGTAGAAACATGGAATAAGGTGAGGGAGTGATACTGCAAATGCAAAACCACCACATGCATCGCTTGAATTCATGCTGTCTCTTGTTGGAGTGACTGCAGTTGAAAAGAATGTGGGTTCGGGTTAATTTCTTGCTCATGACTCCATGTGCTGCTCCTGTCATGGCCAACCCAGGTGACTCTTCAACCGTCGGCTCAGCAAACATTTCATTGCATCACTTTACACAAAGCTCGTGAAGCAATGACTAAACATTCCCTTATCAGGCCTCAGCCTCGCTGATGTAATGGTGCTTGGAACTGTCGCTATAGTGCAAACAGACAAAGAGAAACATACAATGTGTGTTTAAGACAACTGCTGTACTTACCTAGCTGTTATCAGCCGGATGGTCAGAGGTTTATAGGAAGAGGTAGACTGCGGTTTATGACCTGGCTTACTTAATGGTGCCTTCTTTGCTCTGTTGTTAGTGCCTGCGCTGCAAAAAAATCTCCATTCTGAGAGATTGCATATCATGTTCTGGCTTAAAATCTTATTTTCTTCAAATAAATGAAAGAAAAAAAATGCTAGGTGGATGAGATAATCCCACTTGTCTCCAAGGCAAATCAACTTGTTTCCAGAATTATCTAATCAAGTGTCATTTTCTTGATATTCACAGCTAATCTGACTTATTCTGCCTTATTTTAACATTTATATTTGTTTCCAGGAAAAATTGCATTGGAAACAAGTAGGATTATCTCATTCCACTTTGTTTTTCACTTGTTTGAAGAAAAAACTGAAGATGAGACTAAATGACTTGTTTCCAGTGTGAGTTATGCAGTTTATTTGTATTGCAAACATGCAATAACTGATGGTAATGGAATATTTGGTGCAACACCAAACATTTTATCTCTGTGTTTGGTGTTCCCACATTGAACGCAGCCTTTTGTTGTCACTGTAAACGTCGTCCTCACACTCCACTGAAGGTGAGGACGAAACCTGATCCTGAATGATGTCACCGCTTCTCCGGTTCCCTCCCTCCCTGCTTTATTTTACAGTCAAAGAACAGACGATATGCAGAGCTGAAGCCTTCCTCAAAAAGGAAGAAAACCTCACTGTAAATCACCGGAACATTTAGCGCCTTGCTTGTTAAGTATGGCGCTAACATAATGTTGGGTTATGGAGTGCAAGTAGAGTATTTGTTTGTTTCTGATCGTTTACTCAGAAAAATATAATGGTTATGGTCTATATAAGGAAGGATAGTTATACAGTTATATTTCATTTTGTTTGTGCTGGCAACAAGACATCAGCATCATCATGAGCAAATGGAGCCTGGTGCACATCGAACGTGACACCACAGACGCCGGTCTGGGTCAAATTTGTCATGCAAATGTTTTTTTAATCTTTCAAATTTTGCAGTTTTTTTTTTCCTTTTTCTGCCACAAGCAATGATTATTTATTCCAGGTCTGAGCTGTAAATCTAGCAGACTTGTTTACCAGTCATGGAAATTATTCCCTTTTGGTGTGATTAGATGTGGTTAACACGTTCTGATCACAATCTAATAAAACCAAAGCACAACCATAATGAACAGTACGGGAACCGCTTCCAGACATTCCAGTGTTCATCGGTGATTTAATTACAATTGATCAACTCAGCTCAAGCCTAGGATGACAGCTCGTTGTGTCTGATGTGTTTGTCTCGGTTGGGTTTAACTTCTTTTGTCACCACAAACAATCACCACCCAACTCGTCTGCTGCATCACCACTGTGTTAAGAGCAACACAGTGGTGCATATCCTGACTTAAACAATGCAGTGGATCGTATCAGCCTGTGCTGTAATAATCTTTTTGACAGTTTTAAAGGGATAGGAAACTAATATATGTAATTTTTCATTAAAAACAACACAAAACTGTGAAAATCTTAAATCCTTTCTATGCAGACAGAGGCCCAACAGTTGATTTCCGAAGTCAAATGATCGATTCGGCCGGGCACTGAAAGCTACCAAAGAGTGAAGTGATCCAATCAGAACACCTCATTTGTTATTCTTCCCGCCCCCATTTGATTGACTCTTCAACTGCACCTGTTATCCTCCACTTTCTCAAGGGTAGAGTGTAACTATTAGCTTATTAGCACAGCAGCTAATTTGTGCTGTTCCTTGATATACTGTAAATCCGCCATGTTACCAAGGATTTTTCTGCCAATCTAACATCATGTCAGAGTGTTTCAATCTGACAGATAGACATGTACCCTCTTTAGCTAGCAATGGAATCCATCATGGACTTTCTTGTATCAACTCTACTTCTAGTGACAAGTCTCCCAAGCATACGTTTTTAGCAGCTGTTGCTATTTCAGTTCCAGCCAGCGAATAAGCAGAACCCCCGAAAACTCCTTTTTATTACAGTTACTGTCTTTTAGGAACTCAAGAATATGACTAAATATGAAAGTCCACATCTTTAACTACGTTTAGCATCCTTTAATCTTTATACAACTAGAACCTCTAAGGCAGGAGTGTATGATGGAGATATGATGTTGAGACATTTGTTGAATCATCTGTGCTCACTGTTCCCACACTCTGAAAATGTACAATAGGTGCTCTTTTTGACAGGTTGACATGCTTGGGCAAGTTTGAGAGTGACACAATGACTTTTTAGTGCTACCTATAAATGTTCGCCCTGAACTGAACAGGGTCTGTGGCAACTCCATACACTGCAACGCTTTCAAGTGAGGACATGCCAATACGAAGCTGTTGTACAACGAGCCAGCCGCTTTTCAAAAATCATGCCTTATTAGTGTCACTCATGAGGAGAAAGGATCAAAATGTTGCCCTTAAAGTTCAATCAGTTATGACATTTTTCCTGCCTGTTCTGATCTGCTCAGGTAATCAGACTTAAAGGAACAGTTTGCCCAAAATACAACAAAAGAAGACATTTTCCCGCTTACCCCTTGCTCCAACTATCTATCCAGATCGTTCCCTGCCTCCATTCACACCAATACAATGGGCCTCGATTGGTGTTAATTTATGGAGCTTAATTTACATCTGAAAAACTCCATGGCAACAGCTCTTTCCAAAAACAATGACACAGATACCTGGCATAATCCCCAGGTGAAGAGTTTCGTTGTGAACTATTTCCTGCCAGAGAACATTGGAAAACTGTATCTATCCACCTCTAATTCATACTCATTGGAAGCAGAGTTTTGAACTGCAAGCGCGTGAACTATCCCTTTAATTAATACGTGAAACATGACAGTTAATGAACAACATCTGCAGCCATTTCTTTGATACATTGCATAGTAAGCATTCATGAATGGCCAAATTTCTCTACTCATAACAGGTACTGTAGGATAAGATTTTAGCTCAAATAAATCCACTGCAGCCAACCAAGAATAATATATATAATAAATATTGCGGGGATTAGTGTAAAATATGTACTTTGACTTGTCTGTTTGGAATTCAAATAATCTCTTTGGCTTCCTCCCTGTTAGCCCTCTGGTATTCAAGCAGTGCAGCAGAATCCTTATTAACAGTCAGTGGGCACAAGTGTCAAGCAGAGGTGGCATGACGTATGCCATCAGGCATGTTCACTGAGTCATCGTCACCTACTCATTGGCTACAGGTTTCTGTTTGCTTAACCTCTCGATAGCCAACCCGCAGTTAAACTGAGTCACTATGATACTAGGATTTGAAATGTTTGAACAGGCGGCGACAGCTTGTTTCACAGGCCTCATGTGAAGCTGCAGGGTCAAACACATTAGTTATGGGGTTGACATTTGTGTGTCACAGGAAATAAAACGTGAGTGTCATTGTTGTAACTCTAGTTTATGACGCCAGGGAGAGCCTATGTCCATGGGAAAATCCTGCTAAATTGTTCATAGAGCCTTGATTGACGTGTGCAGAATTCAATCCCTTTAAGTTGATTTAGCTTTGGCGCCATTGTCCCTGAAATGTTACACCATCTGCTCGCAGTCAAGCACGACCCAGTGGCAACATCTGATCTCACATCTAAAAGACTTGTGCAGACAAGCCCTCTGTAAGCCAACCAGTGTCTCCTGAACCTGGAGAGCGGCTGGGGAACCCACAACCCAACAGGGCAATTAAAACAACAGGTGCTCAGGCTGGCTCAGCTGTCTAATGTATGTGGCATCTAGCATGTGGTGTTCAGTTGGCAGCAGCTGTAGGCAGACAGTGCTGACCACATGGCGAAAAGGCAGTGGGTCGAGAACATGACCCTGAGGTATGACACACTGTAAATTCTTAGATTTGAGCTGCGGTTGGCAGGAAGTGCTCTGTTTTTCCTGTGTGGCCTTAGGTGTACAGTCACTTTATGTGATATTTTATTGATCCCCAAAGGGAAATACTCTTTTGCTTCCTCCCTGTCCACAAACTGGTTGGTATAGGCCAACAGGGTCAGCTGGAGGGATGCATCCCTGGAGCTGTAGGGGCGTCTTGCTCAAGAACACTTGAGCAGAATGGATGCTGGATGCTTGAAGACATGGGGGCTTAGTCTGGTGATTGAATGTGTCTTACTAAGTCACCGTCCTGTCCCAGTATCCCAGTTTGTTTTTTTTTAGTTTTTTTTTTTTCCCCAACCCTCGTGGAAATATCGCAGTAATATTCCGTATCATAATATTTCAATGTCATATTGTGATATTAAACTTTGGATATTGTCCAAACCTCGTAGAGGCCCTACACTATCTTGTCCTTTCTGTCACCAGCCACCGTCTCATGCTGACGGTGGCTGCATAATTACTGGTTCCAGGCAGATGCTATGAAACAGTGGACACTCTGACACAGTTCTGCACGTTGTCATCCAAATAAGTCCCACACTTTGTTCTTTGACACAGCCCACTGACTCTGAACAAATGCTCGATCTCATTAAGCAAAGGATTTGCCCATTCAAATGGCTTGCTTGACTTGTGCGAGTAATTGGTAGCCCCTATATTTTCTGTAAACTGACTTAAGAAATGGGCTTCATGCATGGGACTTCATAGAAGCATGTGATAGGCTGTGAAACAGCTGTGCATGTCAGAAAACAGACAGATGGGCTGCCATATTTTAACAGAGTTCTCTCTCTCTCTATCCAAGCTTTATCAAGTCTCAAGTGACAACAGAGGGACTGTTCAACCAAGACCATACGTGCTGTTCCACATCGCTTTATTATCCCATATCTGACAATAAATCTCAATTCATGTGCGTTTCAAATCAAATGTAATTTCAACTTATTTCAATATCTAACACAGACACGCTGCCTTTCATCTAAATTTGACTTCCAGCAACAGTAAATTACATTCATAGGAGACTTTTCTCTCTCTCATAAACCATGAGATGATATATGGCAGATGTGATGTATTCTGCACAATGCCCTGAGCTTTCAATAAGCGGCGGTTAGCATCAGCAGCAGCTGGTGTACATTTGACAATGCGAGATTTGTTGGGTTTATCTGTTTTAGTCAGTGTGATTTAATTTTTTTGTTTGAGTGTTGAACTCACTTGTGGTATTTATGCACTTACTATCAACTTCAGCGTGTAAGAAACAAGAAAGGATGCTGCTTTGTGCCAGGAACAATTAAAACATTTAAAAATAGGTTTTTAGAAAGAACATGCTGAGGAATCAATAGTTTGAGTTTGAAGGTCACTTTTATTAAATTCAGTGGGTGAACAAATTCAATACCATCACTTGGACAGTGCTACAACCACCGGTGATGATAAACGGTGGGAACAGACCCTTTTTTGTGAAACTAGATCATAAAATACCCGCCTAATCACTTCAGATAGCATTCACTTGAAGAGGACTTTGTCTGACTGAGTGATCAGGCTGGTATGAGCTCAGGCCCATAATATATAATCCACAGGACAAGTTAAGCAGTTAACAACAACCTTGTGTCTGATGAAAGCTGAATAACAGGTCCTTCCTTTAGTTTTCTGTACATGTCCATGAAGTGAACATTAGTTAATACTTAAAAATATCAAAATACTGACATAATACCTCAAATCTTCTGCATCTGCATTAGCAGCACTATATTTAAGTGAGACCACACTGCTGTGGTATAGTGTGTGTTCAAAACCACACTTCTTAGTCTAATGACTAAGACATCAAAGATTTCACACCTGTCCCTTCAGATAAGTGTTAACATACTTAAGTGTTAACATCCTTCAGACTTAAATTAAATTGCTCATTGTTTCGTGGCTACTTTCACTAAAGCAACAGTGACTTTACGATCGGTCGATCAGCAGCAGTTACAGCAGCATCAGCTTTTCAGGAAAATCAAAGTAGGATGAATTGCCGACAAAAGTGCGACATAAAAGAGAGATAACGCTCTTGTCAGCTAATATAGCCATTAGCTAAATCCTGATAATCTGTCACTTGCCTTAAGGGCATTTTGTTGCCCTTTCATGCACTGATTTTAGTGGATTTCACTCCCAACGTGTAGACCTTTGACTCTAATAAATGTTGAAAAATAGGCCTCTCCTCAATAGAAATGTTCTCTGATAGCACCTAAGAGTGCTCTCCATTAAAAAATAGAATAATCATCATACAAGTCATACATCTGAGTATAGAAAACTACGATAAAAAAGATCTGAGCCACAGTGTCCAGTGAATACTTCAGTCCAGAGCCATGGAATGTAGGGGAGCATTTTCTTGACTTCCTTCCAAAACTATTTACAGCCTACCTGACACTTCATATAACACCTAATTAACACTCTATTTTCACATCTATGACAAATTATTTCTGCATCCATATATATACGTTTTGCACTATTTTAGGAGCAATTTGGGTCACCATTTGTTAAAGTGATGTAAGCCCTTTTGTCACATGGCTCTTCAGTCTACTTGCAGTAGGCTGACGTGGGCATAAAATATAGATCACAGTGTTCAAAGCTATGATGAGCAACAAGCTTATTCATACATTTCAGTGTGTGGTTGTTCATACTTCAGTGTGCATGTTTTCATAAATGAGCATCTGCTGAGCTGAACATAATTATCTAGGTGTGACATACTGCTGGCATGGCTTCTATTGCTAGACGTGATCGCACACGCAAGCTGTGCCGCTCGTTTTCTCTATCTGTCTTTGTAAATACGGGTTCACTCTGGGTGCAGCAAGGAGTGTCTGTGCAGAAAGCAGTGACTGAATGTGTGTGTGTGTGTGTGCGACTATGACAGCACAGTGAGAGTGACGGTTCCTTTGGTCCTTTTCAGGATGCCGACAGCCTCTTCGTGGGTGACGCCATCCAGAGTCTGCCCGTTCACAGCCATAATCTGGTCCCCTCGCTTCAGACGCCCGTCCTCCGCCGCTGCTCCCTGCACACACACACACACACAGGATTCATGTCAATGCAAGATAACCTATGAGATGCACAATGGGGTAAGTTAACAAGAAGAACACAATGGAAAAATCTCCCAGTGCAGTTGCAAATTATAAATCAATCCTCAAAGATAAAACCAAACATCCCGCTCACCTTTCCGAAGACGGTTTTCACATATATGGGCAAGTCTCCATGCGGGCTGCCATACCCTCCAACTATACTGAAACCCAGTCCGTCCGGTCCTCTGTTGAGGGTAATGGTCTTATACTGAGGCGGGCTGATGGAAAGACACACACACAGGCAGTTAGACAGACAGAAATTAGCCCTAAAAAACTGTCCATGTATCACCAGAGTTGGATATTGTGTTGGTGCAGTAATTAGTCTGTACCCTAGGTCATCTTGGAAAATGCAGGTGGGTGTGAGACCTGCAGCTGCCTGATCCTGAGAGGGGCCGGTCACAGTGCTGTCACCACCTGCTACTACCTACAGGCAGTACACACACACACACATACAGACACAGTTATGGTAAATGTTATGTTGAAGTCTTGTTTTGCCATCAAGATAAAGCAGGTTGCTTTGTCCGTGATCTGGCCCTTGATAAACTACTTGCACCACTGCTCCAGTTTTACAGTACTTCAAAGTCTAGTGCTGGTAGCCTTCAACTGTTCTTTTCAGGTGAAAACTGTACACACAGATAACGTTAAAGATAGCCCACTCCCTCGACGACAGATTATCTAAATGGGTCTGTATCTTTATCTGATTGTGTGAGTGTGAGAGAGAACGAGACCTGCAGCTCCACGGTGCCAGTGGCGTTCTTGAGCAGAGTGACGGCCTGCGTGTGGCTCATGCCTTCAGCAGAGGTCCCGCAAATACTGACGATCCGGTCCCCTATCTGTAGAAGTCAGAATGCAAAAAATGTAAAAGGTTACACACCGGATAAACGACTTGGCACATTCTGCGGTGAAGCCGACTTTTAGCACTTAGCAAGGATCAATTTAGCTATTAGCAGCGGAACCGCAGCAGTGGATCTTTGCCCGGGTTGCTGTGCCCAGCTCCACTTAGCACTGTGTTTGGGTTGGAAAAAAAAAAACTAGCAACAGTGTAAGTCTCCTTTTAGAACAGTTTCAGAGGTGCTTTTCACTGCCTGTACAAAGATGTAGCCTTCATAGACGTATCACTTGGTAATTGCTCGCTGAATTGCTCTTGCAGTGTTGCTCCACAGAGAATGCTGCAGCACAAAAAAAAATAAGGAACATCCACAATGCCTCACACTGTAGCTGACGCATTCATTCACGATGCAGTACAAAAGCAAAACTATGCCTGTGTTCAACTAACTAATTTCATTATGCTGCATTCTCATCTCTCATTCTGGCTGCAGAGATAAAGCAGCATGAATATACTATTCAAGATTCCCCCTATTCATTTCAATGGGCCCTTCTGTTCTGTAGGTCTAATGATCTGAATGCAGGAGTGGGAGATTTATTGTCCATGTTGGGGATGGCTATTGTCCTCCTCCGGTCTGTCTCACACACAGCTACAATTGTCAGTTTGTCTGTGGTTTTACTGGGGGCTGGAGGTCACTGCTGAAGGCTGCGCACACTTAACCTACGGGAGGATTTGAGATGTGCCGGGAGAGACTGAGTGGGAATGAGATCGGGTGTAAATAATGACGCGCGTTCATGCCTGCACCGGCATTATTTGCATGCAAATTTTCCATTCTGCTGGAAGCAAAATGACGATGGTTACTGAGAGTGAGGGTGACGTTAAAGCTGTGAATCCCTACTTTGAGTTTCTGGGTCTGGGCGGCGAGGCCGGTGGGATTCATCATGGCGATAAAGATGGGTACGTCGCCCAGTGGGCTGCCCACTCCGCCTGCTATACTGATGCCCAGGGAGTCGGTGGGACCTTTGCTGAACTCAACCGTTCTGATGTCCTGCTGCTCCAGGGCTGTGGGGAAGTAAACACACAGATAGTGTTAGGACATCTTGTACCACGCCTTGAGATTTTTAAGATGTTTCCTCACTCATGTGCCTCAGGTTGCACTGCAAAAAATCCCCATCTTAGCAAATAGTTTTGTCTCATATTTGGAG
>OMLF01011620.1:0-16996 GCA_900302615.1 Holocentrus rufus
CCCTCCCTCCCTCGGGCGAGCCAGAGCACATGAGAAGAAAACCAAACAAAACCAGGCCCGTGCAAAACTACGGCCATGCTGCTCCCTCGCCGTCCTGTGCCTCGAGAGCAGAGGAAGGGAAACGCAGGTTCAAGGATTCAGTGTGTGCTCACCGGATATCTAAGACCCTCTTTCATATCCTGTCCGACCGAGATAAATGTTACGGCGTTGAACAGAATTTGCGAAAAAAAAAATGAGTAAACGCAGAGCCATCCAGGTCACGGAAGGACAGCCCGATTGCTGAGGTTGCAAGAAGGCTGATTTACACTTGTTCCACCATTTGGCAAATGTGCTGGCTACACACAGTGTGAGGTCTTTAATTGAACTTCAGGCACGCAGCCCATTTCACCAAAACGTCGTCTGTTACTCAGTCTGTCAAAAACGGTCAATAAGCCTCTAACCTGGCACTTGTAGATAGAGGCGCCGCAACCTGCTTTCCGCTGATACAAGTGTGTTACTCTCTAAGCGATATACAAATATGAAAACCGCTGCATTTCCATTGTGTCCCTTTTTTTTCTATAAGTTGCCATGGTTACTAGAGCTGCTATCTTCATATTGATCGCATGAGCGCTGATGAAAAGTTCCCCAGGGTTGACGCATTATGGGACTGTTTACTGCGGCACACCATGTGACCCTGTTTGCTCGCGCACTGCAGTTCACAGTTTGGGAATTTCAACCCAAACAACTATCTGAACTTAGCAAGAACCCATGTATTACTGCCAGAGATCTGACACGTACTGTATTTGACCTGTGACTGCAAATGAAAAGCAGACAGAATTCCAACAATTAAATTGCCCGCGTTTATGTGCAATTCTCCATTATCCGTGGCACTTTAATGGTCTCCTCAATTATTCCCAGATCCAGGCTGACAGGTGATTTATTTAGCACGGTGCACTACAAAGAATACCTGATCAAACCAGACATATACCTAGCGCCACATGAAACCAGAAACATGCAAGGGAGGCTGTCCTCCCAGCGTGGCGAATATTCTGTATTTTATTTTAGGTTCGCAGTATGTTTAATAGCAGCTTAAAGGAAGTGTGCGCTGTGCATGTGGTATGCGGTTACAGGTTCTTGAGGTAATCTGAAACAGCGCGCTAGCAGGTGAGTCTCTGTGGTCCTGAGCCTGTTCGGGCCCCGACTCCACAGCCCTGTGAGGGGAGGAAGAGCAAAAGGGGGGAGACGCTGTGCCAGACTGCTATCCAGCTCGCTCAGCCAGACTCCCGGCCATCAGAGGATCACAGATGGCGCGCTCGGTGATCATGGCAGTGATCATGGGAGCTCTCCTCCTGATTAGCACACCTACTGAACGCAATGTGCACACCAACGTCTGTTCCACATACATCACTGACTGCACAACAGCTAGCTGCATGGTGAGCACACAGGACTTCCACAGGCAGGCAAAATGTTTGTGTCTGATAGGGCTACATGATTAATTGTGTTAGAATACATATTATTATTATTTTAGTAAAAATAAAAGTGCAGAAAAGTACTGCACTGTATCTTTCTTTCATCCTGTGTACAGTGCTCTTAGTGAGAGACAAACAATTGCTTAAAATCCCAATGGGACACTAGAGCACTTTTTATTATTACTATTAGGTGCAAAGACTGATGTTTTGATGCAAACTGTGTCTTCATCTGAGTCTTATATATATTTATTTTAGTTTCCAAAACTAATAACCATCAGCAATGTTTCATTTAGAATGTCAGCGATGGTTCAAAATAGTCATCATGATGTCCCATGTGCTGTAAAATAACTTCTAAGTTTGCTTTGTTGCCATTTTTCTGCATCAAAGGTGCAGTTTTGCCTCAATGTGTCACAAAAAAATAAATAAAAATGCATTGTGAACAAAGTGAACAATCAATTTTCTCACATCAAAGGGGAAACAGAAGACTGAAACCTGGATAAAGAGGAGGATCAGTCCCTTATGCTATTTCTTATCCTCTCTCTCGACAAGTTCAGATGAAGTGTCCACTTAGAACCCAATTTAATCATGTTTCCCCCAAGAATCAATAAGCTATTTTCCCCAGAAGGTCACTTTTAACAAAGGAAAGGGCCTCCACTCTGAAGCTATTTAGGGTGTGTACACAGCTGATAGAGAATACAGGGCAAACATAAGCTTGAAAATGAATTCATTAAAATAAACGTGGTGTCTCCCAGTCAAATGTGTAGGCATGGTAACCAGGCTTGGCTCAGTCTCAAGACTGTGTATATACACCCTGGACACAGAGCTTTCCAAATGGTTGGAGGGTTCAGCATGCACACACTGGCACACACACATGGTGTGCCCAACCACACACACAGAAACAAACCCACACACATGCACAGACCTATTCACACAAATGCATACTCCAAGCTGCATCAAATCTCCCCTCTCCAGAGAGGGTGGCTCAATTGTAATTTAATGGAAAGATCCTGCAGGCAGGAAGCTAAATGAGAAGATGATCATCACCATCTCTTCACAGGCGGCCGCCAGCAGAGGCTGCCCACCTGTCAGAAGGAAGAGGTCTATCAGAAAACCCTCCAGGCACTATCTACTCAACCAAAAAAAGCGCTGTTGTTCTCCTCAGTATGATTCATCCAACAAGTAGGATTAATTATTTCCGGAAAACAGGCTTTTATTTTTTAACCATAGTCCTATAAACAGGGAGAGCAGAGCAGATAATTTAGTTGCACACCCACTCGTGATAAGCAGTAAGGATCTAATAGCCTTTTAAGGAGAGTCCTGCTGGCCACCTCTTCACACACATATCAGGGTCAGCCCTTTAGGAGTACTGAAGCGGAGCAGCCCGTCGCGCTACACAGTTAATCCTGCGGTGGAAAATGTCGGTGGGATCCGTCTCACATGAACGCACAGCAAGAGATGAGGAGGCAGACCAATATGTCGGGCAAATTAAAGATGTGTGTATGTGTGTGGGGTGTGTCGGGAGAGGGGGTGGGGGTGGGAGAGCCTTCCCTGTGTGTGTTTTTACATTGACATGCTGGTCAATAGGTTGGCTGCACAACTTTGCAAGCTTCATCCTCTTGGCCATTCACTGAGAGCACAAAAAGATGCTGGCGGCTCTGCTTCAGCTGTGGTGGAGCTAAGAATACCTTCCAGTAGACTTTATTCTCATGCTATTTCAGCCTTAATAAACCTTAGTAATTCCTTTAAGCCCATTATTGACCTTTAATGGTACCCAATCATGAGAACCTACCATACATGTTGTCCACACTTATGGCAATGGGTTGGTTGCCTAGAGTGGTGAGAAAGCCACAGCATTATTATTCTCAGAGCCTCTCCTGGTAGCCAATTAGCCAATGTCAGGTATAGTAGCCCAGAGGCACAATTCTATAAAGTACACCAGGAAACCGTATTACCATGCAAATGTCCCTTCTGGCTTCACCTGATGGATTACACTTATCAGTGTCTTGTTATATTTTTCAATCTAAGAATGTTCCAGGGGGAAAATCAAGCAGAACTCGGGAAACTTGGGACTCATAGGGTTGTGTCTTATGAAACTTAAAACCAGTAGAAATGAAGCACTGTGTCCACAGTGTCCTGTTGAGGAAGGACAGTGTCTGAAGACCTGTGTTTCATGTTTCCCTACAGTGCAAACCTCGCGAATGACACTCAGGGATGTATTTACAATTCACAGGCCAGACCCCAGAAATTTATGGAAGAACATAAAAGAGCACCTGCAGACCACATCTGGTGATTTGGAGCAAGGTTGAAGCAATTTTCTATTAGGGCTTACGTGTGATATTAAATAACAAGTCATTTAAGTCATACAAAATGATTTTACTGCAGGGCACCCTAAAGGGAACTAGTCTTTAAAATAAAATTCCACCCTACTGAGATTGGTGCATTTCTCATGCTGTTGTTTTAGGGTGTAATTCAGTTTTGTGGTTGGTGCACGAGGCACAGAGAGAGTGGAAGCAGCTACAGAATTTCTCCCGGTATGTTTGTTTATCATGTTTCAAAGAAGCCCTTGTTGTTTTATTTTTAGGGGTTGACATTGAAACCTGACTGGGAATGTTTCTGTTCTGATTGTTGAAACTTTTTTTTTTTTTTTTTTTTTATGGAAACGCCATTGTAGCTGTGCTGCGAAGGACATCAGTGTCTTAACTTTTGGCTAGTTAGCCACAGAATAACAAATTTACAATATGAAACAACAAAATCGTACCAGAAACACAATGTAAATTAACAGTCCAATGTTTCAAATAGTGTGTTTTAAGCTTGAGTTGTCCTTTAGTTATGTAATGTCCCTACATATCGCTGCTGTCCAGTGCGCGGACCTTCAAAATATCAGCTTTTCAGAAACTACGGCAACCAGTCTTGTTTATAGCTTGAAAGCTGTACATTTTTTTAAATAAATAAAATTACTTTTGTAGAGGTTTCATAACCCCAAGGGTTGTAGAACTTTATGAACCCACAGAGGAGCAGGTAACGTTATAACCAAAATTGGAGATACGAGGTTTTCACTGGACAGTGACGACATAATTGTTAGATTGAAGGAACAGACCATGACATAAAGCTGAAGGAACATGATCATGTCTGTTGATATATCTGCCAAACATCAAACCTTATCGACAGATGTGGAGTGCCATCCCAAATCAAGTGCTTAAAAAGCTCGATGTTTCTAAAAGCTGGTGCCACTTGAAAGGAAGCTGGAACAAACGAAACACATGTCTACTTCAAACTGAAACACAAGGCACACCCGGAAAGTTATCTTTTGGAAACTTGAAAGGACAGACGGGGCATTAAGGAATCCAGTGAAAAGGCTTTTAGAGTGGCTCCTTTGTCAGGCTAACATCAAAAGCTCTGCCTGAACAGAGAATAATATTGCTTTGTGTTTTTTGTGTGTGTGGGTGGAGGTTTGCTGTTTATTGCACTAAAAGTCACACAGAGTGGAACTAACTGCTGCATTTTCCCACACATTCACATTTATTCTTACATTAAGCCGATTTAGTGCATATTTTCCAATCTAATAGTTTCAAAGAGCGATTTTTGTGTGCTGCTGTTTCTGTCAGTAATACAGAATAATGAATCAACACCAAAGTTAACAGACAGCGTGTGTGGCAGCAGCTCTTGTATTCGTTCAGCTGGCCAATATGTGTCTGTGATAAAACATTAATGTTTGTCCCAGAAAGATTTTTTTTCCAAGAACTGAAGCCAAACAAGGTACACAATGTGCACTTAGTTTTCATTATTTGCTGCAGAAAGGGTTAAACTGTGAGAGGCTGAGAGGTAATAGTGGCGGAAAGCTCTGCTGTTGAAATGAGCAGAGAGGGAGTTAACACAGGTCTCGAGAGGTATCAAGTGGTTAGGGTGAAAGGAGGCTGGGGTCCTCAGGTTCTGAGTGCATGTTCAAGTACTGGTGCAGTAAAAGCATTTAGCTGCTCTGCCGCGGTGCAGAATCTGTGCAAAGTGGGATAAAATCTAATTTGCTTAATCATAAAATCGAAACTTGAACAGGTCAGGGTGAGGGAAGGAAATGGAGATAAAATCATTAGCCCTAGCATGTTATCGGTATAGACAGTCAGGCCCTGTAAAGGAAAAATAACTAGGTTTTGCATTCAATTTTTACTAATTACATGCTACTTCAAACATTGGTGCAATATAGATTTACGCCCTTTGCGGTGGTGAGCTTTAGTGTGGGATTAATCCCAGTAACAGGTTGGCCAGTGGGGAGCGAGGCCCACAGCTGACCTCTCAATAGCTCCATGTGGTGCAGCTGGGTAATCAGGTTAACTGATGATTGAACGCAGGGCATTGTGAGCTCCACAACAGGCCGTCCAAAAGCAAACAACAAAATAGTGACAAGCTTGCCTTGAGAAAAAGATGCCCGCAACCTCAATCTTAATGCCTCTTTTGATGCACATGGCGAAGATTAAAAGCGTCGGTGAGGTTGAAGTTGCCATGTACAGTAAATAACTAAGTAATCAAAGGCGAGGGCAACAATAGCAACAAAGATTATTCATCGAGAAAGGATGTTCTGCTTACAAAACCGAGGCACAGTTAAAGTGAGTGTTGTTTCGTAGCATGATGAACAGTCTGTTTAATCATGATACTGCAGAAACCCAAATATTTGACTGAGCCCCTCCTGTGAGCAGCCTTAACACAGTGAGGGGAATATATGCACAAATCACTTCGCTTGAGCACTCAATAGTTCGCTTGAGTGAATAAAACAAATTGTAACATTGAAAATCAGAATGCTAGTAATCACTAAACTGTCTCTAAGACACTTGAAAGGCAAAATAGATAATCAAGCTAAACACAAATAGGTTAGATCCCTTGCCATTCCTCATAAAAATTCATTATGTTAAAGACCCACTCCTCTTATAATCATGTTTTTAATGTTCTACCAGATAATCTACCTACTATATGTACTATGTGTCACAAACCGATAACCCATCCTAGCCTCAGCATCCCACTATCTATTGGCATATTTATCTTAAGCAATAGTAGTTGACCAAGTTCACTAGTTGCTTCTCTCCAGAGACTTTCTATGGTTTTCAAGTGTTTCTTCCAAACGGTGTATCAGGGTGTTTATCTTTACAAGGTTGGTAATGTTAACTGTTATCAGACCTGGAGATCAGGGCCAAGGTTTATCTAGCTGACATTAGCAACAAACAGGTGATTGATAACACAGTCAAGCCAGAGGCTCATGTTATCTATTGCCTTTATGTTTCTAACATTGTGGAGAGCAGTACATAAAAAAAAAATGCCATTCTGATATGTTCAATTGGAGGTGACCCTGTCCAATTTGCTCTTCTTTTTCAGAATTGTCCTGCAGTTCAAACATCTATGGCTGAATAACACCTATAATACCTTTTGCCATTGTGTAGCGTAGCCTTCAGCAGCAATACAGAAAACAAGCAGAGGTTTGTGTGGGCAGAGTCGAGGGTCGGCAGGTACGCATGCAGCAGAGAGTTGGTGGAGAGGTGGAGAGTTATATCTAAGCCATTTTAAGGCATGAAGGGATTTTTTTCTTGAAAAAAACATGATATGTAATTTTGTTGGACAGAGATGAGTTTTTAAGGATTTAATCAATGCCAGGAATGGCCCTTTAATAGAGGAGCCTCTGCACCCTTCAATTCAATGAATACAGAGAATTTTGAAAAAAACTAAAGAGAAGAGTATTTGATATAAGAGAGACAACTGAAAAAATGTGGACTGATTTGTGTGATTACACCATTTTAACTATTTAACAAAATAAAATAAAATAAAATAAAATCTTACTGCTCAAGGACAGACCAATGGATAAAGTGCTTTCACACATGGAGTTACAGCATTCCCTTCAAAAAGTGGCACTGATGGCAGCTTGTCATTCTCTTGTCCAAGCATTGCACAATCCATTTACACGAACGTGGAATGTGCACTTTCTATCTAAACATTAATAGCACTATCAGGGATGTGCTATCAGGAGGTCTCGTCTCTGCTGTGAACAGGTCAATACTGTGACTCCGGCGCTGGCCTTGTCAACAGCTCCATCTAGGAAGACTGCATGCTTTGCAACATGAAATGACATATTGAAAATGGAATTAAGAGTTAAGAGAAAAGTTGGACGTACTTGGTCAATCTTATTACTTGGGTGCTCAATACAGGTATTGAACCGGGAAACGCTATCTGTTCCACAGGTTGGCCAAAATGTCACTTGAGCAAATACCATTTCAGCAATTGACAGATATCAATGGGACAAGCCTGGAGGCTGGAGTCTGGGCTTAAGGCCACTCTGCAGACTAATGCTTTCCAGCGCCCACACAGATAAAGTAGTAATTATTTTCCCCTGCAGTGACTAAATCCTCCCTGTCCTTCACTTATTAGCTTCCATCAGGTTTTTCCTGTCCTGTTGTTGAAATGCACAGTTACTGGAGTTTAATATTATCTGCAGCAATTTCCTAACCCAACAACAGCATCTGCGCTATTGGTCACTAGTCGAGATGTATTCATCCCATGGTTTGCAAATGCTTTCACCTATCTGTGTGTATATTTGCATGCATGAAGCTGACATATGTGACAAATAAATCTTTGACTCATAGGAAGTGGATATCTTGACATTTCCCTACACCCACTTTTTCCCTGCAGCCACTTCACAATTGCATAAATAAGTCCTACTGGAAACCACTTCTTGAAGCCTAAGTAACGCAAAATAGCTGTGATAAGATGTGGATACAGCGTTTATGTCTAACAATGTTTTGCTTGTCCAGTTTTGTCAGCGACATTTTATCACAGTTTGCTAACAAATTGGCCGTGCACAGCTAGCATTGCCATCTCCTGCCTCGGCTTTGACATGACAGCCACTGGTTTTGTCTCATTGTTAAATTTTAACAGACCTACTCTGGAGGATTTAAAGATTGCGGAAAAGAGACGTTGGCTCGAGAGACAAACTGGCCACTGGTCACCAGCAGTCGCCTCATTTCTCCCTTCAAAGAGCAAAGTCTCCGAGAATTGGACATGTGTGGGTTGTTATAGCAACAAATCCACACAATACCAATAAATTCTCAAAAGAGATTTTAAATGTCAGGACCCAAGCTTCACTCTCTACCAAACAGATCACATCAGTGAGTGAAGAGCTTGAAAAGAAAGAAGCCTCAATGTCGTGTTTTGTCACAACACGCACGCAGATATCTACCAGATGGAAAAAGGGGGATTCAGATGCCAGATTTCCACAGGAAAATAGTAGTCTTGTTGTCATATTTTTCATGTTCTGTAATGTGTCCGCCTAGGCTTTTTTCATGCAGTCCCAAGCCACAGCCACCATGAGGGTGGACTGTGCCATGTCGTGACATGGGAACCCCTATAAACGTGTTAAGAGCCGGAGGCATTAGCATTTTGGACGCTAGTGAATAGAGGCATTTGTTCCTCTTCCTGTGCCTCCCTGAAAGACTCTATTAAAGGGAGGTTTAGGGATTGCTCTGTTTTGGACATATTTGAGTTGGGATAGCAAGGAGAGAAAGTTTGCTAGTAAAGAATGGGTTTTCCTTCGAAATTCTCCTTTTTTTGCATTAAGCTATATTATGCAGTTGGAAGAAGTCAGTGAACTACTTTTGAATATTACTTCAATAGATATGACTGAGTCTAAAAATAGAACATTAACTGCCTTTCATGATGAAGTACAAGGGAACAAAACATCATGAATAAACCTTTACTCCTCGCCTCTCTTCAAAATAGATTCAGGGAAACCTATGAAACCCTGATACGATTACACTCGCTGACTAGAATAAAAAAAAAAAAAAAAACACTTGCAGTGCACCTCAGATTTTTAAAGCAATATTGTATGAATTGTGTTGTACTTGTAACTGTATTGTATGAATGTATTGTAATGAATGCAAATGCTATATATATGCTAAATATTGTTTACTCTACTTGAGGGTTACTGGAAGAGACAAGGCAGTATAGATTTAACTGTGCAATAAAATAACTCAATCAGCCCTGACATATTCTGGCTGCCACAGAGGACAAAATCAGCCACATACACAAAAGAAAACACATTTGCCTTCAATAGGGCCCCATTAATTTTGTATTTACACTTCAATTTGACACATACAATCTGTCTTTTCTCACACATCTGAGAATGTGAGATGTAATAGAGATAGAACTGTTTATAATGGATTCGATCTTGATGCTTTTCAAGTGGTTGGTATAGACCAAAAATAATCCTCTGCTGTTGGCTGTTGGCTGGCGGTCGCAGCAGGATCTTTGGTCATCGCTAGGCTATCTCTTGCCTGTCTATCACCCTCGCTTTCATCTCAACACCTCTTACTTCAACAGTTTAAATCTCTAACATTTGGGATTACTTCGTCATCCATAATGCATGCATATTCCTCAGATGTGTCTAATGATTAACAACGGTAGGCACGTGGCACCCATGAAACATGCATGAACATACACCTCCCAGTAGGCGGCTTTCATTCTGCATCAGCAGCGGCCGTCTGTGGCGTCAGTGGGATTGGCTGCCAATCCAGAATGAGGTTACTGAAAAACAGAATTGATCAAAATGCAAGTGAACCAGATCCATCAGTCTCATCCAGGCAGTTGTAAAAGCAGCTTGATCCATTTAGTTTTGGAGATGTTCCATTATGTTGGCACAGGGTTCTCTGGCGTGGGTCTATCTTGCTATAAGCAGATTAAATAACGATACACAGGCCCCGTGGATTTACAAAGATAAAAGTTCAGTCATTTGATAACACTGAGGGAGGTTTGGGCTTTTTCCATTCTAATGCATCATCTATGCGTGAAGAATACCTCCCTGCAGAACACATTTCTGTAATGATATTTATTCCATCTCTGTGAATGAGCGACTGAATCACCAACGTAGGCACACAGTAATTCTGAAACTTCGTCTGTAGCTTGGCAGCTCTTTTGAGTCTGCATTTCTGAACTCTGATGCAACAAAAGCAGAGGTCACGATTCCATCAGAGGACATTCTGGGAATGTGAGAGAAAGTGTGACGTGCGGGGAAAGTGGAGAGGAACTGACTTTGACAAGCAACTGCAGCCTCCTGCCAGAATACCCAATGACTGTTTTTAACATATGCAACCTCCGGCAACACATCTGGATAAGCCTCTAATGAGATTATCCCATGATCACTGGTCAGGAATCAAGGGTAATGTGATTAAAACCAGAGAGTAGCACCGGGAATCGCAGCCTCTGTTCCATATGATTGAGCAGCGGGGGGGTGATTGATCTTGTGGAATATGACTATTGATCTGAATCAGGTAGGACAGCGCACAGCCATTGGCTAATCATTATTAATGATGCCTCATGCCAGCAGATCACATGAATCAAATTTCGTCGAGTCGAAAAATGAATTATGCACTTTTTGGATGAGAGCACCCGATGAACCCAGTCAAAACAACCACTTGTATTTTTGCCCTCCGTCCACTTAAACCTACACTGTATGCTAATTATGTAGGATAGATGATAAATACATGAGGCAATATTTCTAGCATCAGTCAACAAGCCTTTTCAGTTTCAACAGCAGCAGTCTGGACAAAGGGGAGACACTCAGAGTCAACAACCACCAACGATATACAATGAATTTACCGCGAGCTCTCAGGGGTGGACAGTGTTAAATTACTGTGAAAGGTTATTGATTTGTAAAGCGTACATTTGGAGGAGGGGATGAGTGTGCTTAAAACAAACGAAAGGGCCGAGCAGAATGACTGCAGGCTCTCCAGTAAACAGTTCATTTGGATGGCTGAAAATCTATACCAGCTCCACAAAGACAACAGAAACAGGGTTAGACCGCGTCCGCCTTAGCATGTAATTGGGAAAAGATGACCGTGTCAACTCTTTCACAATGACTAAAGGAATAAACAAACTTGATGAATGTGCCTTGTCATGACCCTGCATTGATTTTCAAAATTGCATTTCTTTTTCCTTTTTTTTTTGAGTAATAGGGTTAATTGTTTTTGTGCTGAAATAAAGAATGTAGACGTTTACTAACCCACCTCTTTGATTCTGTAATATGTTCAGCTTGAAGTTTTGTTTATACGGCGATTTGAAACCCTTAAGTGTAATCAGGAGTCCAGGAATAGCACTTTCATTTGTTCAGCGGCCCCATCCCCCAGCTTAACACAAGCACCACTGTTTGTCCCTCCTCTCCCCCCTCCCCCTTTCTCAATATTGAAACCGGTAAACAACGCCATCTTTTCCAGGCCTTAAATGAAGATAAACGAGGACAAAAGCCCCAATTAGCCTCCTTTGAAGATTCGGGGGTGGCTGAAAGAGGACGGCACCACAAATGCACACGCACATGGTGATTCTTGCTACAGGCGGCTCATGCATCCCGCGTCCTTTAAAGCAGGAAAGGGGTGGCGAATTCATCTCGCTTGCCATTAATTCATGTGTTCACACCCTCAAGTCTCAGATGAGTCCTCTGAATGTGCCGAGGCAGCAGAGCAGGGACGGCCATTAGTGTCCACAGCAGTGCAGCTCTAATGATGATGGCTCTGGACTTGCTGTGCTCTGCATTCTGGGTACTGGAGCTCCAAGCTCGGGTCACACAGACAAGGAACCCCTACCATGCTCTCCTGCTGATAGTCTTGTCTTACTGCGTTTGCTGGACCAAAAGACAGGAAACAAGTGGCTCAGAATAACATCCCTCTGCTGCACCAAAGCACTCGAGATCACAGCTTTGACCCTTTTTTTTTTTCTATTTCTCTATTCCATTCATTTAGACTCTACATGCTGTTTATGTCCTCAGCCTCATGTCTCTTGTTTAAAAAATTGGTATGCTATGCCCTGCCCTCAGGATATTCTTTGGATTTGTACCCAGTAGCCTACAGTATGTGTGTAAAATAACCAAAGAGAGCAACATTATTCATCAAAACATATTGACCCAACTGACACATTGCATACACTTGGATCCCTAGATGATCTGCGGTTTTCTTCTGGTACTGGATGGTGTTTTTGTGTCCTGAAAAATCGAATTCAGAAAGCAAGCTGTATTCTACAAAAAAAAATGAAGCTGTATTCTGCAATTCTCAGCCTCAGATCATTCATTGGAAGCATTTTTGTAATTGCATTGTAGCGTCAACCTGCGCTATTTATTTTTGTAACTGAGCATTAGGAAAGTGAGAATTATAAATTTGAGCTGCATGATTAATTGCATTTTATTTTCAGTTACAATTTTGACTTCCCACGATCCTAAATATCAAGAAACTGACACAAAATGAGTTTGTGCTGCATTTCGTTTAGCAATGGTGTTCTCGATTTACTGCACATTCTCTGGTGTTGTATAAGATATCAAGTGCTTCCTTTTTACCTCCATCACAGTAGAGTGTGCTGCACCCCTCCCCCAAACACACTCTGGCCATTTCATTTCAGCTCCAGAGAAACTTCACAGAGCAGGCATCAGACTAGCCAAACATATTCATGCTTGTTCCCAGAAAAAATTGAAACAAGTGAAACTGCATTGGAAACATGTGGGATTATCTCATCCCACTGGCAGATTTTTTCACTTGTTTTAAGAAAAACATGATTTTACCATTGAATATGACTTTTTCAGGTGGAGATTTTTTTTCGTTTATGTACACTCAGGTTTTGATAGAAGAAGCATTATTTGTACTGCACAGCTCGAATCCACAAACCGAACAAATCAAAGCTGCAGACTGGAGTCATCAACCTCAGCCTTCACCCTGGCCGCTGTGTGCTGACAGTGACAGAGAAGCTCTGCCCCTCCATCAGTTTATCGGCTCCACCTCCTACCATAACGCAGTAGCAGGAAGCCAAAGACAAGCAGGCTAATATATCAGGCACCATGTGGGGGAAAATGGTTTTGATACCATTTTCACCCTTAGTGAGCAAAACAAATCCCCCTGGTTGCTGCCGGAGCCCAGTGTGAGGTCTTTCTTGGCTGAGCGCCATAATGGAAACCCCCACCAAGAGCCATGCTTATGGCTGGCTCGATCACAACTGGCCCTCACTTCACAGTTCAAAGAAAAAGACACAGGTAGGCATGACTCCACTGACAACATTAAGACATGGACTGGTCGGACTATTTCTCTTCCAGCTGCTTGTATTACGACACAGACGGTCTCTCTGAATGGATGTTCATTACTCATGCCAAGTATGCAGTGTTTCCCCGTTTCTCTAGTGAGCATGTGGGAGGGTTCAGGCCTGACTTTTCTGTGACTTATGATACTTTCAGTAAGAGTTGATCTATCATTAGTGTCACGATGATGCAAAATTTAGACTTCAGTACCAGGACATTATCACTATCAATGTTTTTATTCCAAGATAAAAACAAACTAAAAAAAAAGTAACTAATTTTGTACCATAATTATGGTACATAATCTCATGAAAAACATCTAAAATTATTTGGAAAAACAACAGTAATGCAATCACAATTTGTTAAAGTGAAACTTAAATATTTAGCAGTATATTTCAAAACTGCAGTGTCAACAGCAAAGTGCATTTTCAACAAACTGCTCTGTGTGTGATTTTCAGTACATTTGCGCACTAACATGTTTAACTAACCATGTTGTTGGTTGATATTGGTTACTCAAACATAAAACATTTTGCTGGCAGTAATAAACTGGAAAAAGTGTTCTTTTTTTCCATAAATGTCAATATCACATCAGTTGCGATACAAAGTGCAACACTAACCCTGTTTGAAAGGTTCACTGGCCACTTAATGATCTGTTCCTTAATAGCTAGAGCAAGTGGAAGTAAAGGTACAGTGCTTAGCTGTTGGTGTAACATGGTATATGGAGGAATATGCCAATTGCAAATAAATATAATATTACAATTAAATGCTGTGAAAATGTGGCAAGAACAGCAGTTTTTGTGGTTATAGAGGCTGTGATTGCTTGGTGCCTAATGCATTAGGACATGATAAGCCAACTGGGTAATTGTTGCATTCTAGACAAAGGTTTTCTTAAGATTTACAAAAAATATTACTGCAAAGATTCACTGAGAGAGGAAACACTTGTCTCTCAAATTCTCATGAAGAGATGGAAATATGTATAGTATGTGTCCTCATTACAAGCTCAGATCTGATCTGTGTAACTTCAAGACAAGTCTAGGTGTGTTTTATATGAAATATCATCACACACAAAAATGTAAGCGCTGTGCTCCTGTTTCAGCACATCTGACATTGAAGTACAAAGCAGAACGTTTTGATGCAACAGAGCCTGCACAAACGCTGGCTCGTACAAACACTGCAGCGAATACAAGAAAATCCTCCTTACATCATTCGGCGCCTGTATTGACTTCCAAACAAAGCATCAATCTTTCTTCTGTTTAATTAATGCACACCCCTGACGCTTTGGAGAAGGCGCAACATTTTCATTGTGTTTGCATTTCTTTACACTATGGCCATGCTGAGCATGAGAGGAGGGCTGGAGTTGTTGTTTTCTTCATGGTTTGGATGGCAGAAACCATTGCCAAGAAGAATTAAGCTTGGTCCAAACGGGGTTGAAACGTGAGGGGTGTGTATATGGGCAGAAAAGAGTGGCCACTGTTTAACGAAATGTGAATGAGAGTTCTTTGATGGCCAGCGAACTATGTCCATGTTCACTGGAAGGAATGCAGTCCGTTCTGGTATGAATGGGGAAGAGTTTGCCAGGAGAGTGCCCTTCATAGACTGGCATAAAGAGATGGTATAATACACAGGGTTAATGGCAGTGCTGTTGGCACACTTTCGGACCCCAAATAAAATTCTATCACCCTGCAGGGGGTGAATAAAAAAAAAGAGGGCTGGGGTTATTAAAGAGGCCTCCTTGTGTTCGTAATGACATTGGACACGGAACAACAGGAGGGGAACTGCTTGTGACCCCAAACTCTCAACACCTCTTCCACTGGTGACCCCGCAGGAAGAGGCGAGACCATCTGTAAATGAGCTTTAGCTGCAAATGGGGAACAAGGGATTGCTGAGGGCCATGATCCAAATGTTTGAACAGCAGGTGAGTCAAAACAGGCAGCAGAGCCACGGGACGCACACGGGACTACTTCAGCAGGAAGACACAGTTCCCCCCGGGGGGAATCAGATATAGGCTTGGCGGCTGATGCTACACACATCTCACAATCGGAGAACATTCATCATAAATGCATGATGACACAGATTGCAATGTATGGCGCAGCTGGAGCCTACAGCAGTTAGGGGAGGGATTACTGAGGTGTAAAATGCTGTAAAAACAGGAGAGATGAATTTTTTATCTGTAATTGTGAAGCAGCAAATGCTAATTCATCAACTGTCAGACAATTGACAGGCTTCAAGGCTCAGGGTGTCAATTACACTCGCTTTCTGAGGTGATGTTGGTGAACATCCTGTGTCAACCTGTCATCCCATGAACACCAGTGTCTCCCAATTACCATGACCCCTGCAGAGCAGTAAGTCTGTGGAGTTTACCTGTTTTGTAAATGGTGAGAAGATCACAGAAGTGACATTAACATGACATGGGGGGAAAAGCTTCAGGTCAATAAATGTGTGAAACAGTATTACTACATTTTAAAATTTTTTTAGCAATGTTTGAGGTAAGGTACTGAGTCTCTAGTCAATCTAGACACAAGAGAACCAAGAGTTTAACCTGTGCAGAGACAGTTGCAAGGTTGGCTGATACTCAATTTAGCGTAATAGCACATGCAAACATTGCAAGATCACAAGTCAGTCTGCAATACAAGACAGGCCACAATTAAAGAGCCCTTGTTATCAATTCATGCATTATCAGGGAATTGTTCATCTCCAGGATTTATTGAACTGACAAATTTCATCCGTGTAGGTCCTTTAAGTTGGATTTCTCCTCTTCTGTTCTCAGGAATATTTTTTTTTCTCTACTAAAATTAATTCATGAGAAAAGCCATCATGTGTGACTGACTACAATTAAATCTGTATTACTGAGACAATTTCTGAGACACAGGCGGACTGCAGTACGTGGTTAGACTACGTTCTAAAACAGTGAAATTATGATGGCATTGAATAATTACGGCACATCCCTTATCGTAACACGTGGCATATGAATAAGTGGAGAAAACTGCTGGCAACACTCCCTCATAAAGCCATAAATTATGATTGCAAAACATCAATTTAAATGCAAATGTCATCGTTTAAGACAACAACACAGTATACCGATGAGCTGCGGTGTTGGAGGTGAGTGTTATGAGAGAGGGCCTCCCTGCCACCCGCACCGGAAAAATGACCACAGGAAACTGGAAGGGTCAGCGGAGAGCCACAGAGAAGAGAGCATCCATCCAGCCCACAACAGACTGCCTCACCCAAAGACTGATGGGAGCATTTCCAGGCTGAAGCCCGAGATATCAAAGCGAGATTTCTGTGAGATCACCTTTATTGATCTGTTTTTGTTTCTCAAAGCCATTGCCTCAAGCCTATAAGCCTTTTTCAAATTGGCAAAGCACTCGCATTGAAATGGTGCAACGTCTCTTCATGTGCAGACTTCATAAAACCATAAGACCATATCTTGGGGCGAGACTGCCTCATTGATGCATTCCTGTAAATCTGGACCAAT
>OMLF01011621.1:0-10880 GCA_900302615.1 Holocentrus rufus
ATGCGTGCGCTCTTCTTTCTTTTAAATATATATTTTCTGGTACTGGTAAAACATTTATGTGCTATTACTCAATTCGCCTTAGAGATGAAATTATGACGTAATTATTATATAATTATCATTCATAGTTAGTCATAGCACAAAAACAGTCGTGTTAACTGGTGCACAAGCACACGTGCATGCACAAACCAATATGCAAACAAAGTGGATCATTAGAACAGAGAGTTTGCTGCATTGTAGCTGTAGAATAGAATAGAACAGAAACTTTTTTTCCTCTCAACACAAGACATAAATAAATAGATAAATCGAACACTACACAACACAAGTTCTTATTTACTGTACATACAAGTCAATATTCTGCTCTCACCCATGGAATATTTGTAGATCCAATTAGCAATAAGCAGTTTAGAATGTGATTTCAGTTTTCGTTCTCTTAGTTGATCAGCTGACTTACTTTAATCACTGCCACTAAGAATGTATTAACATCAGACGATTTGGCTTGCGAGTTAACACAGATACCAACTGAACCGTTGTTAATGTCAACGCAAATTAAGCAATAGAACACGAGAGGCCGTGCGTTATAGTAAATAACATCACGGCTGGCATGAGCCGGAGGCCTTGAGTATTGATTTTATAGCAAAAGCTTAATGGTTTTACTTCAAATAAAACACTGGGATAAAGTTGTGAATATTAATTACCCTGCGATAAAGTAGTTCCACGATCACAAACGCTGTTAAGTCCAGCTCTGATGTCCGGGTAGCTGCTAATTCCATAGAGCTCTCCTTTGCCGTTATTCTCAGACCCATAAAAGTGTCGCAGTATTCTCCCTGACTCCTCTTTCTTGACGTTTTAACTCGACATTTGTGTTAAGACTTTCTAGCAGACTGTTAAAGCAGTTTAAGGCTCATACCGTCTGTCTTGTGCTAGCCACCTCATTTCTACTTCTCCAGGTTGTTAACTCATCTTCTGTGACCGCTAATGTTACATGGCGAAGAACTGAATCCCTAACACTGACCGCATCGTTTGTGTTGTTTTCTTCAGACTCATTATCCAAAACAAAAGTTATATTGATAAAGATCCATTTTAGCCACTCAGAAAATGTTGATGGTAATGAGCTGTTTTAGCTAGCAAAATGAGCTGTTAAGTGTGACAGCTGTTGTAGTACACTAATACAGATAAAGTGATGTAGCTCCCATGATGTTACAGTAAATAACACGTGTCACGATCAATCAGATTACTTAAACGGGACCATCTGTTGTATAATGTATTTTAGAGCATATTCCATACACAGAAACATTGCTGATACAGTGTGCTTTATTATAAAACTCCAGGTTTAGCCATAAGAATTTAATTCATCAAACAAATGTAAATATTCAATATAAACTAAAAGACAAAGAACCCAGAAGGTTGCTCTCAAGTTGTGTGATGGCATTCCTTGTGGAGGGTCATGTTTTTTGTATTCATAATTCTATAATTTAATACAAAGACCCAAAACAAATGAAAAATAAAACAACATGAAGATTTATGATTTATTAGATATTGATGGAAATTATGTTTACAACACTGTGATGAAGTTAAATAGTACACAGTGCCTTGATTTTGGCTCTTGTCACACATACCACAGTAGTAAAAACTGCAAAATAAACAACTCCTAGGAGGGAAACAGTAAAAGTTCAGGTTAAGAATTCATAAAGGTAATGGCAGTCTGTCTGGTTCTGGGCATTTCTGGCATTTGAGCTTTTCTGCAACCTTGCCTTGTCAGCTCTGATAGATGGAGGTGCCAGGGATCACCCAGCTGTGTGTTTGCACTTATCAGTCTGCTTGTCTTGAGCCAGTCAGTTCAGATGGGTGCGGATAAATTGTTGGTTGCTGTATTTTCTTTATCCCACACAACCTTCCTTTCTTGCCATCCTTCTGCATTCTAACTAAAACACTCTGGAGCACGTTCTGTCAGCTGCAATCAAAACATAATTTCTTCTCTTATCTTTTTCTGCCCTTGTTATATGTTCTTATGAATAGTTCTTATATACACATCAAAACTCTGATTTTAATCTAATTAAGGCAATAATGTGAGTACGATAGAGCCCATATATGCACCACACATTGATTATGTTAATGCAGTTATGCCCTTTAATGAACTAAGCATAATCACAGTAACACATGGAGTATTATTTATGTATTTCTTTCTTTATTTATTTATTTGTAACCAAGTTTTTACTAAATATTTCACCCTTTTCAGGAATGGCATGTTGAGTACGTAAGAAACAATATATTTTCATAGAATACAAATGATTAAAGACTATATTCCTATCTCACAAGCATAAATATCAGTATCGAAAGAACATAAGGAAAAATAAATAAATAAATGAATAAATAAAATAAGTTATAGATGCATAAGGAAAAGGAAATGATAGGTGAATAAATGAATCTACTCTCTTACCTTTATAAATGAGGAATTAGGCAATTGGCAGATACAAAAATGAGTATCCGAGAGATGTGCAGAACTCCCCACTCCATTTGTGCAGTAAACGAGGGATGAGGTGCCAGTTTCAAAGTACCACACCGTTATACACATCTTATTCAATGTGGATACCTTGAAAAATGTGCAGCCAGCATCAGTGTGCACATCTGTGTGCACCAAACAAGTTGGCTCTAAGTTGGTATTCTGCACAGTTTCCAAGCTTATACTGTGCAGTTGCCACTCTCATTATCAGGAGTACAGGAGCATGTATGGTGGCTTTGGGGTGAACTGAGAGCAGTAGTCCAGACAACTGAACTTCTGTCTCCACTCTGCTTCACTGAGCTCCCTCAGGACCACCGCTCCCACCAATCCTCACTTCGTGCCTTCTTCCAAATTTGCTGTCTCGCCACGGGTCCATGCAAGTCTCCTTCTTTCTATCAGGTTTCCCAAAAGGAGCGACTGAAGCATTACATTTTGTAATTGCAATTAGATACAGGCCTATGGCTACAGCAAACAAAATGATGTAAAAGAGCAAAATTATCACTGTAATTGTTGTGGTAAAATTTGATAGCGGTGGGAAAGTTATTTTAGAAAAAGTAAAAAAGCAAAAAACATGCAATACACTCCAGTCATGTAAATGGAAGTGTAATGGGGAGTTTATGCAATCAGGTAACACACTTAATTGGACTATTACCCAGCTCACAGTACTGACAACAGGCCTACTTGCATTATTGCATGTAACTGGAACATTGCTTTTCCTTGTCTTACTGCTATATTCTCTCATCTACCATTTTCTTCACCTCTGCCACCTTTTAACCCTATTTAAATTATTTACATTGTTGGTATTTTCTGTTTGTTAGTTTTGCTCTTTGTGTATTTTGGAGTGACATGTTGTTATGAGCCCCTTGGGTTTTTATTATTTTTTTAACCTGTAGAAATTCATAATTTGCAACATTCCTTCCAGTGTTGTCTTTCTTTTAGTATTTTTTTTTAATTATTCATTTATGTTGTCTCATGTTTTATTACTAGAAACTCAAAACCCCCAAACCTGTCTCTACTCAAACTCTGTCTCTGCACTCATCAATTCCTTTTTTTCATTCTGGTGTCCAGTGGCCCCGCGAGGCCCTCCTGTCAGTCTCCCAGACCTTCTTCATGAACGTGGACTTCGGCAGTGAGGAGCTGAAGCAGAGCTTCTCGGCGATGTGCGTGGAGGTTCACATCAGTGTCACCGACATGGCTGAGCGCTTCTACTCAGAGCTGAGACGCCGCTACTACACCACACCCACCTCCTACCTGGAGCTCATCAACCTCTACCTGGCCATGCTAGGAGAGAAGAGACAGCAGCTAGTGGTTGTAAGGCAAACCATCCAAACTTGTGATTAATTACCAATACTAGTGATAAGTAATCAATAGTAGTTAGCAACTACATAGAGTCGTCGACCTGTACCTGACATTGCTGGGGGAGAAGAGGCAGGAGCTTATGGCTCAGTCGTAGTGTTCACTTGTCAATAGGTTGTACGTTTTTAGTTTGCTTGCTTGTAAGTTCTGGAGTTGCTATACTTCTCATTATCTTACTTGTTATGTTACTTTTCCATTATACCTCCAAACTGCCAATTGCATGGTTCCTCTGCTTTAAAAATCAGGATACATTTTTGCCTTCTCTCCTGATCTGGGTAACCAAACAGGAGCCACTGGAGGCAAGAGTTTAAGTAACTAAATTATCTGCTGAGTGGATGTTTTCTTATTACTGAAACTGAAATAGCTGAGAGCACATTCTGTCTGTTAGGCTAAGCATAAATATTGAAAATTACTTAGCCATAGCAATGACCATGCTCTACCTGGCTGGGTCAGAACAGACAGCAGAAACTTGATTCAGGGCTAACCATCAGTACTCATTAATGATTATCAATACAGCTAATGGCCTTGTGTGTGTGTGTGTGTGTGTGTGTAGGCCAGAGACCGTGTGAAGAATGGTCTCACCAAGCTGTTGGAGACCAATGTGCTGGTGGATAAGATGAAGGCAGACCTGTCTGCCCTGGAGCCAGTCCTCAAACAGAAGTCCATTGACGTCGGCGCCCTCATGGAAAAACTGTCAGTCGATCAGGAGAGCGCTGACAAGGTGTGTGTGTTTGTGTGTGTGTGTGTAATTATGTAGTATCAGTGAAGAACTTGCGTCTTCAAGCGCCAAAATTTCCTTCAAAGATTTGGCCCTTCCTGTAAAAGGTGGTGAAAACGAAGCCTTTTGATCATGTCTGTAGCACATGCACATACATATCTATACAATAAGTGTACAGCACATGTTTCTGAACCGTAGGTGCGTAAAGTCGTGAAAGAAGATGAGGCTTTGGCCAAGGTGAAAGCAGAGGACACCCAGGCCATCGCAGACGACGCCCAAAGGGACCTGGATGAGGCTCTGCCAGCCCTGGACAGTGCCAACGAGGCCCTCAGCGCCCTGGACAAGGCTGACATCTCTGAGATAAGGGTGTTCACCAAACCCCCAGACCTGGTCATGACTGTCATGGAGGCTGTCTGCATCCTGCTCAACTCCAAGTCAGTGTGCTTTTATGTCTACTGTATCTCAAAATATTGTTGGATTTAGATACCGTTGTTAGATCCTAGGTTCTATATCATTTGGAAGAATATGATGAAAACCTTCCAAATGAATGTTGGATTGTAAAAAAAAAATCTTTTCTTGCTGAGGACTTTATGTGTAAAACAAGTCTCTGATATGATCTTAAGCATCGACATTTCCAACATCATTTTCTTCATCATCACTCTCATCCATTTTGCCGTGCAGTCCAGCCATGTGTGAGATTAGGGCCTCCTTTTTAATCCCACATGCATTCTAGTATTCAGAATGCAGATGAATTATTGTATCATCTCATGACTTGGCACTCGTCCCTTTTCCAGCCCTTCAGTTGTGTCATCCATCAATCTAATGCAGTGTTGCGCTCTGACCGCAAATCCCAGCCTTCCAATCCTGCCCAATACTCATCCTAACTTCAATCCGGAAAACCTCGGGGATTATGGAGAATCAACATTCAAGTCAGCTCAGTTCAATTCATGAACCCACATAGTGTGACATTTTCTTTTCTCAAGTTCAAGTTTATTTAGTGCTCTTAATCACTGTTTGCAAACTCAAAGGGCTTTACACGATGACACCCACTGACCTGAGCCCTAGAACAAGCAGGAAAAAATAAACATCAAACAAGCAGACAAAGCATGAATCAAAGAACAAGCAGCAGGAGCACAGCAGAAGGCCGCGACGCAGGCAGACGACACAGCAGCAGCACGCAGATGATCATCAGTCACTGAGCCGCAGCGACAGCCAGAAGGGGAGAGGGGAGGGACCCACCTGGGTGGACCCAGTCACTCACACACTCAGGAGAAATGGGAGAAACACAGCATTAGCTCATTCTTGTGTATCATTCCCTATAATGACTTGGAGTAAATATAGGTGCCAGCTCACAGCATGGTTTCCAGCTGTGTGTTGCATATTGCACTGCACTGCGTTGTGTTTGCTTTGCATTGTTTTGTGCTGTGTTGACTTTGTTTATGTTGAATTGCACTGTATTACTTTGCATTTATGTCCAATCCATGCGTGGCAAACCCATATCACACCAGAGACCATCAGCTGAAACTACATTGTATTTTTAACACCACCATCTAAGTGTCCTTATTTTTACTTACATATAACAGATGATTACCTCTCAATAATGTCCCATTCTGTCTGTCACTGCAACCAATACACAGTTCCAGGCTGAGGTTACCAAAATGAGCTCAAAAACAAGACAACTTCGGGGGGAACAAAGTAGCATTAAAGTATGTTTTTGAAAAGTAGTCCAAATATATGTCATATCGTTCATTCAGTCAGTCAGTCATCGCAGAAGACGTAAATCCCTTATGTCTCATATCTCCTACGTTACTTCATAATCCTATGTGTTAGCAATCAGAGCATTGTGACAGTACAAACTGTGACAGACAGGGAGCCTCAGGGGTCTCCTTGATGACAGGCTATAGATATTAGCTTTAGTCAGCACACTATGAATCTTATATATGTACACACACACACACACACACACACAGAATTCCTCCTCATCTCTCTCCTCTCTTGTCGTGCCTCTCTCGTGTCTCTTAGACAAACACGTAGAGTATTTGCCTTAAGGCGGTTGGCACAGTCTGTCAGATGGGATATGTCCCCAATCAGTCTGTATTCCAGTGCACTTATGTCACTGCCAAATCATCCTGACCTCAAACTATTTATGAGCAAACTTATTAGATCATCTACAACTTTAAATGCACCAGATGCTGAAGCAAGTGAGTGGCACTTTTGACCTACTTCTGTTTAAAAACAAATAATATACATGCACTGCATGCCCAGAAGTACACACACACACAGCTTTCCAGGATGGTAAGTTGATCAGAGATGCCTGCAAGTTGTGGTACGTCATTGATGCCAAAAGGGAAATTCTGTTCTGCGCATAGCTCAAAAACATTTCAGCTGTATGTATGATTCAAACAAGGGAACTGAAACCCGGATCCTCTGGTTGAAAGCTGTCCTTGTTGAAAGGTTTCTGGTTCAACCTACCAAAGCACCCCTAAGTAAGGGCACTGAAGATCCATGCCAAAGTATAAGCCTGTTCCAAGAGCTGGTGCTGAAAATCATGCAACATTACTTAACACTTTTGACATGATTTCTTTGTCCTTGTGCAAATGAAACCATAAATACACATACATTAACCCATTTCCTCAATCTTTCTCCTCCCACAACCTCTTCCCCTCTATCCCCTGATCCTTCTAGACCAGATTGGCCCAGTGCCAAGCAGGTACTGGGAGATTCCAATTTTCTTAAGCGTCTGACAGACTATGACAAGGAAAATATCAAGCCCCAGATCCTGCAGAAGCTGCAGAAATATGTCAACAACCCTGATTTCGTACCTGAGAAGGTCTGTTTGGGTTTCATTTCAAACACTCAGATATCTATTAGGATTAGGGCTGAGAGTAAACAGATTCTGTTTGGAGTTTTAACACTTAGGCAGTTCTGAAAAATGTCTTCTACAGTTTGGATAAACAAATAATTTGTGACGTTTGGATTGTGATGCTATGACCTTGTGTCACCTTTAGAATATTAGATCATGTGGCTCATGGGTGGAATATGACATGCTATTCCTAGATACCTATCTAAATCCCTTAACTTAAGTCCTCTTTTTTGCTCTGCTGCCGGCGGTTTTAGGTGGAGAAAGTATCCAAGGCCTGCAGATCTATGTGCATGTGGGTCAGAGCCATGGATCTCTACTCCAGAGTCCTCAAAGAGGTCGGCCCCAAGAGAGAGAAACTGGCCATGGCACAGGTCAGTGATGCAGAATGTGGCATATAGATCCACGCAGATAAAAGCAAAAATTTCAATTCCATTCTACAATTATTCCATTTTTCTACTCATGCATACCATGTCCCACAATTGCCTGTAAACCTGGTCCACTGTGAATCTTCCCATTTCTGTTTGAAGTGTGTTAAAATCAAATCATAATGAACTTCATGGTTATAATGGAAAATGGAGGACATGTTGTCTGAGTGTACTTCGTAAGTCCTCTCACTCTGCTTTTCCATGTATTCCAACCTGTGCAGGCAGAGCTGGATGTGACCATGGCAACCCTGAGGGAAAAGCAGCAACAGCTTCAGGAGGTGGAGGATCAGATCAGGATCCTCCAAGACCAGTTTGATAGCAGCGTGAAAGAGAAGGAGGGACTGGGTGAGAGCTCTAGATAGGTAGCAATTATAAATTATTGGTATTAAACTGTCCAGCTAAGTGATAGGTGTATAATTATGGAAAGTGTCTAAAGAAGAAGCCAATTTCTCCAGTCCAGAAATTCCTCTCTTTCACCTGAATCCATAAGGAGGTTTTGTTAGCCACTGAAATGAAGAAAAGTTCCACAATCATGTACATTGCTAATATCATCTTCTCCCCACCCCCACCCCTCCCAAAGCAAACACCATGGCTCTGACAGAGGCTCGGCTGGCCCGGGCAGGGAAGCTCACCTCAGCTCTAGGTGATGAGCAGGTTCGCTGGGAGGAGAGTATCACGCTGTTTGAGCAGGAGATCATCAACGTCGTGGGGAATGTCTTCATTGCGGCTGCCTGTGTGGCTTATTATGGAGCGTTCACCTCTCACTACAGACAGCTGGTGAGTAGGATGTGCTACATTTTCTAAAGCTGGTAGGAACAGAGCTACTGTTGTTTGCCATATAGACAACTGGTAGGCCCAGTATGAACTTACTGCAGAGTCCTCAACCTTATTATGCAGTGCAGTGCACTCTACCTTTGTTATTTTGCAATATCAATGGGCCTAACCCTTCTTTTATATATTCCTGTGAATATGCTGTAGTTGTGAGACACATTTCCCACTACAGGACAAGAAGTCTGAATGGCACTGAACTGAGTTGGACTGAGCTGAGGCTTTGTGTATTTGCACAGTGTTACATCGTAGCAAAGTAATAATAAGTGATGAAAAGGGAGGGAAAAATGCAAATACAGATGACATTAAGAAGCAAAAAAAGCATTAGGCTTACAAAGCTGAAAGCTGAAAACAAACAAAAGACCTTTGCTTTCCCTTTTCGCAGCTAATTGACCAGTGGATGGTGCAGTGCCAGGAGCTGAACATCCCCATCAGCGCCAGCTTCAGCCTGATCAACATCCTGGGTGACCCTTACATCATCCGCCAGTGGAACACTGAGGGTCTGCCTCGTGACACTGTCTCCACAGAGAACGGTATCCTAGTCACCCAGGGGCGGCGCTGGCCCCTCATGATTGACCCACAGGATCAGGTGAACAAGCAGATAAGGATCCAGGCAGCATTCATTCATTCATTCATGCTATCTATCAATTGGCTCCTCCTTCACAAATTTATTGTTTTCAGCAAGTTTCACAAGCTGCTAATTGGATGACAAGCTCCCACAGATCCCTTATTTATTTATTTGTGTATTTATTTATTTAGATTTAGTAAAGAATTACATCACTATTTAATAAATGTATTTATTTATTAAACCATTATTTAACCAGGTAAAGTCTTATTAAAATCTTATTTTAAAATATATTTTACAATAGAGACCTGACTATGAAAGCAGTATAAAACAGACAGCATAAATACATCAAAGATACAACAAAGAGAGGACAACAGACAATCAGCTACACAATAACATCTGCTGAAAACATAAAAAAACAATTGATTTGAATAAAGATATAACAGGAAATAGAATGACAATTTATCCAAATTTTAATTCTTATGCAGTTTGTCATTTTACTTGTAGTAAGTGAACACTTTCATTTTCTTCCCAGGAATATCTTGAGGCCCAGTGACCGCTCTTTGGGAAACTTTGATTTAATATCAATTTAACTAGAACTTCTGTTATTCAAGCCACCCAAAAGTCTTCTCTTTGTCCTCACAATTTCCTTTTCATTCCTTTTCCATTTGTGGTCCGCCATTGTCAGGTGGTTTTGATGGCCACAGTCTAGTGCCACAGTATACGTCTGCCCAGAGAGATTAGCCTGCCTATGGCGAAGATACTCAGGGCTTGCAGTGATTTTTAATGTGTGGTCTGATATATGTTGGCGAACACGTCTGACTTTCAATTTGAGTTTTGTTCTCAGGACGCCGTCTGAGACAAAGCGCGAAGAGCTCTGGCCCCTGCTATCTGCTCAGAAACAAAGGCCCAGACACACACAATTCCCACCTGCCCTAAATGAACTGTTGTGAGGAAACAGACACAAGCAGACAGACGCACACACAAATACAAAGAGATATGCGCCCATCTATACAGTACATGCATACACTCATTCACATCTACATGCAAAGCATTGACGCACATGTTTGCACAGGCACACAGATATGTAATGTACAGGTGTCTTGTCACAGCCTCAGTTTTGTAGGCCTCCCTGCAGCTTAGTACTCTGTGTTACGGCCACCGACAACTCTCATTTTCTCTCCTGTCATTTCTGAGATGATTTTTTTTTTCTGTCTTCCATCTGTTGCTCTTATTCTGAGTACAGCTGCTCCATGAAGAGGTGCTTCTCGTGGTGCACAGACACAGTGATGCAAACATGTAGAGGCATTTCCTTAAACAGACAGGCAGGAATGCTGACAACAAAAATGGGAAGGCTTCCAACTACATGATGTCTGATATGTACTGTGCTACCCACAGTCACATGAACACATAAACTCTCATGTCCAGAAATAGTAGTACAGGGAATGGACAGCCAACAACTGAATTGAACTTGATCATGCAGTATATTCTCATTTCTTTGCACAGTGCATTTCCATGCCTTTGGTCTCCCTTTGCCTTTGGATGTGAATTACATCAAACTCTGCATGTGCATTTCCCCTCGTTATCTCATATGTAAAAAAAAAAAAAAAAAAAAAAGGCGGAGG
>OMLF01011621.1:27860-44411 GCA_900302615.1 Holocentrus rufus
GGTGTCAGCTCCTCTGCCCTCCCTCTTTGCTCTCTCTCTCTCTCTCTCTCTCTCTCTCTCTCTCTCTCTCTCTCTCTGTCTCTAGAGTTGGATCACACGTGGGCAGCCCAGATCTTTCTGGATCTCTGGATTCTTCTTTCCTCAAGGCTTTCTTACTGGTACAGCAAAAACTCCTGAGGAGAACTTGAGTCCGACAATAGTCTGCCTTCACTATAAAGTATTACATCTTGCAAAATATCACACTGAGCTGTGTTTTGTGTGTTCCGGTCCTCCTCCTTGCCTTTAGGGGTGCTGCAAAATCATGCCAGGCATTACAATCTGCCCATAGATGAGCTCAACTTCAGGTTCAACATGGTGCCGGCGTACAGAGACCAGGCAGTGGTCTGCGAAGCCCTGCGCACCTTGCCCAATGACGCCAAGCTGGATATGGATGATGAGGTACTGTGAAGAGCAGAGAGAGATAGATATTTCGATAATAATGAGTGCTGGGTATTGGCAAGGACCTCACAGTACATTATGTATCACACCACGTGGGTCATCATGTGATTTGCTTCACAATACATTGCAAGTCTCTACAAAATTGATTGAAAATCTTTGTATAGAGCTTAAATTACAACTTACTGCATAACACCTGGCTAGATCAATCAAATATATAACATAACCTAAATAGGGTGACTTCAAAATTCCCATTCCAATTTGCACTTCACCGAAGTGTAGATATACGATACATATCAATAAAAGAGGCTAGAGAATCGATGCAGTATAGCAAAAAATAATATTGCAACACTCAGCTGTATCAATTTTTGAGCACAGCTATAATATTTATGCAGCAGAAGTGCACTGTCACTGTGTTTATTTGTATTTTTATGTGCTTGATTCATCTGCCAAGAGGGATGTTCTCTGTTTGCCCTCTGGTTGGGACACAGAGTCAGCCAGTCTGCCCCTGCAGCAGGTAGGAGCGAAGTGCGTGGTTCAAGGACACTTCCACAGATAGGGCTGTGTGTGGCATGAAACCCAGGGCCACAGGTTGGGAAAATGACGTCACTAATGATGATGCTGGGTTATTAAATGCAACGTGTGCCATAATGTCTGTGGTGCAATAATTAAAGTCTTGAATTCAATCTATTGCAAGTTTTGTATCATGAAAGTTTTTTTTTTTTTAATGCATCTATGACTTACCATTAATCCGTCTCACTTATTGTTGCAGCTACCAGAGCCAGAGGACGGCGTGCTGATCCATGGCATGTTCATGGACGCCAGTTGCTGGGACGACGTCAACATGGTGATTGAGGATGCGTTACCTCGGGTGATGAACGCCGTGCTGCCAGTGGTGCACTTTGAACCCCAGCAGAACTACGTGCCTGACCCTGAGCTCTACCATGCTCCTCTGTACAAGACTTCAGCCAGGGCAGGGACTCTGTCTACCACTGGTACGCACTGGATCCACACAGGAACATACACACACATATCAGTTTAATTTACATCTTACCACGAGGCAATGTAATAAATAGACAATTTTATGATTTGTATTTTTCCCTCTATTCTGTCTCCCTCCAGGTCACTCTACTAATTTTGTGTTGACGGTGATGCTCCCATCCAAGCGTCCCAGTGACTACTGGATCTCCAAAGCCTCCGCTCTGCTGTGTCAGCTGAACGAGTAACCTTTCACTCACAGCTAACTCTGCACACAACTGCAATACACACCACTATGCACAGCAGTGAATTAGTTGACCAAGGGCTTAAGGGCTTATGGAATTATTTATAAAGATTTTTCTAGAGATATTTTGTCTCTTTAGTCTCTTTTCTTTTAATACATGGACTGTATGATTTATGCTGAACGTGCAGTTCTTTCAAATACCGTGTAATAAACACTTTTGGGCTAGCTCTCTGACTGATCTATCCACTTCCTTCATTCTCCTTCATCTGTATCAGCAGAGATTGATATTGGTTATATTCAGCAAAAAAAGCCTCATCCTGCTGGAGTCCAATGAAAGCAGCGCAGTACATCCAGACCTTTGAAGTGAAGCACCAAGATAAAGCATTCCATCCCCACGGTGTAAACACCATATATTTAGACTCCCGTACTGGAGAGCTCTATTCACATAGTGCGGTAACTCACTGCAGTGACACATTAGAATGTGCTTACTGAAGTCTACAGTACGCATGTAGCCTCCGGGAGGGAAAAGATGGAGGGATGGATGGAGCGACGGATAGCTGGATGAACAGGCAGATGGGTGGAAAGACACATAGATGTTAATGGTGCAGAAAAAAAAAGCATAGAGTAGCTGAGACAGATGAGTTGAGACAGAGGGATGATCATCAGATGATGAAATGTTTCCGCCACAGCCCCCGCGCATATCAGCAGCCTATCTGTGTCACTTAGGGCATGGAGCACAAACACATGAAATAAGTCTTTTCAAACACTGACGTTAAATACGCCCATTGCAACACACTCCAGCTCTCTGGCTTTGTCACTTACAATTCCTCCTCCTTCTATTTAGCGCTCCAATAAAGGTGAACAGGAATGGATATATGATATAATGGACATATACAAACATAATTTTTCACACTAACCTGGGTAACATGCTGCAGCAGCTCGGGATGCAGCAGAGAAAAGATAATTCGTTTAATGGGAACGGCACAGGTACACATAATAGGTATTTACAACTGAACACTCAGATAAGCATGTACTGTTATTAATACAGCCATAGTGTGGTTAAATAGCTGTGTAAAATGGAATTCGCCATGTAATTTATCCATTTCATCGGTTAGTCTCAGTGTATCGTTAAATTCAAATTGATTTTGGGAAAGACAATTTTCAAATGCAATCAATTCAGCTGAGCCGGATAATAAAAATAAATTTAGAGTCAGGGCTTCTTTTACTATTCTACATTCTCTTCGCCATCCCAGACAATAATTACACGTCAGACAGATAATCTTTAGAGAAATTTTTACCTGACTTCCCACTTTCCCCACTCTCTTTCTCCATCTCACTCTCTTTTGCCTTATCTTGTCCATCTGTCTCCCTCCCCCATCTCTGTCACACACACAGACACACACTCACTTTTCCAAATGGGTTCAGACTCCCATCCATTCCTATGTACTAGACAACTTACGTGTCAGTCTTTTTTGTGCTGGCTTGAGAGCTGCACCGGGCGGCAGATTTTGGAGTGCTGTGTATCATGCAAAGGCTTCCCTAAAGCTGTAAATGGTGATGAGTTGTCTGGCTTTGTCGGGGCTTACATGTACACTTCATCATTCCATGTCCAGTCCGGGGCGACACACTTCAATTCATTAATCTCACCTCCAGACCGATTAAATCACGGTTGTATAAGTGAAAAGATAAACTACTTTAACCTGCTGGGCTGTCTGCTACATTAGCGGGTTAGCTGCTGCACTCATTTGACACAATTTGACTTACTTGACACACTCTTTTGAAACAATTTTCACTGTGACCTGTAGTGCTCTGCCAAGTGATTTTTTTTCCATTTCACTAACACTGTCTTTTAAAAGCTTTGACCTCATTGTCTCCCATTGGCACCCGCACAAAGATAAGAACAGGTGTGCTAAGGGCTTGTCTCCCACACATGACCGTCGGTATTATCAGCAACAGCAACAACCACTGACCTCCTAACCCCCTTTTTTAACCTCCTTTCTCCATATCAATCTTTTTACAAGCTAAGATTGTACACCATGAAACACCGTGAACGCGCTGAACTGTTGCTTGAATGGGATCTGTAATGAAGAGAGAGGGGGGGAGGCTGGAAGAAGGAAATGGGATTATATGCTCCAGTCACTCTGAAACCAGATTAACAATGTTCTATCAACCCACACACACACCTTCATTGACATGGATTAAGTCAGGGGGAAGAGGACACGGTCGAGGTCTGAAACAGATGGGCCCAAAGGAAAATAGAAGTTCCTTTTTTTTTCACACACACAAGAAAAGAATAGGAGGAGATGAAAAGCGGTAAACATCTGAATAAAAGCGTGTGTGAGGCTGGAGCGTGAAGCAGTTGATGGAGATGGCTCTGGGTCAGTGAAAAAGGCTGAGCAAATGGAAGTTTGATGTTTGCACAATTGCTTGGAAGTTTTTAAAGTACATTTAGAATGAGTAAAACCACTGAAGTAGTGTGGATTATGGCTAGAATTGTCAAAGAGAGAAAGAACGTCTCAGAGGACAGGAGAGTTGATAATGTGGCCTTTTAAAAGCTCTGACTGGAGGGATGATTGATTTGGTGAATGGTGTTCACAAAATTTAGATGGACATAGTTGAGCAGAAAATCTGTGCTCATAAGACAGACAGACTGTTTGGACTCATGATATATGAATTGCTAGGTCACAGAGGTGGTGGCCACATTGTATTAGAGGTAAAATGTATTCAAGTATCTAGTATTCCCTCTGAAATGTAGTGAAGTATCAGGATCAAATGCCCAAGTACAAGTACCTCAAAATTGAGTATACAACTTCAGTAACTGTTACTCGTAATTGTTAGTTTCCATCTCAGGATGTTTCACGCTTTTTCACACTGTGATGGATTGGCGACCTGTCCAGGGTGTTCCCCTGCTTTCCACCCAATGCATGCTGGGATAGGCTCCAGTACCCGTGTCCCTAAGGGGGTATAGGAAATGGATGGATGGATGTTTCACAGTTTTGGGGTGAAATCAGACTGAATAGTCAAACTATTTTTTCCTCAATTATAAACCAGTGTTCAATGATTACCTTTGGTACTGAGGGAAGCATCCTGGCCCTGGTCAAAACATGAATATTCATTAGTTGATTGTGCTACTTTTGTACTGTATTTAATGGCCACCAAAACTGAGCCACTTAAATACAGTACAAAATTAATTTGTTTGAAAGAAGACTCTCAGTGGCCATGCAGATGCTTTGCACCACATGGAAGGACAATAGCCAAGCTAGTGCAGGGTCCCCACCTGAAGACCAGAAGGGGTTTACGTGTGCGTGCAAGCACTGATTCTAGAAAGTGGTTGGCCATATGTATCAGGCAGGAGAGGCAGGTGTGTGGTCTTTACATCACAATAATTCCACAAAGTCCAATAAGCTCTTTTCCGGCTGACCTAGCACCAACAGTGCCACCAAACAGAGCAAACATTATTCACCACGATTACATAAAACACCTACACCCCAGGTGGTCTGTTCCATCTCATAACCAGAGAGGGGACTCTCGGCCTGCAGGGAGGGGTGCAGTAGGGACACTGTTTCTGTCTGCTTGGCCTGCTGTCCACGTGCGTGCGTGTATGTGTGTGCACATAGCAAATGGAAGTTGTGTGTGTTTGTGTGTGCGTCTCACATCTTTGTGTGCATGTGTGGTGTGATACAATCTGGTGCAATTCCACTTGCCAACAGCTGTCTGTCTGGGTGTAGTGAAGCCTGAGATTAGATTTGACCAATTTCAACATGTTAACCACTGTGCTGAGCACCATTTGGTGTGTGTGTGTGCGTGTGTGTGTGTCTGTGTGTGTGTGTGAGTGTGTGTATGTGTGTGTGTGTGTAAGCTGCAAAAACTCCTGACCAATATTACAAGCGTTAAGGAGATTCCCCTCTTACTTGCGACTCTTCTATCACAGCCATTCATCTCTGCTGGGAAATGAGGATGCTGAGGAGCGTTGCTGTGCCTGGCTGGCTGACTGGCTTTCACATACCATTTCTCAGCTCAAGTCAAGCTATCAGCTTGGGATCCTATGAGTTATATTCATAAACTTTTACCCAGCTGTCTGGGCATATGACTACCGGCTTGCTTGGAAACACACAACCGCATACACCTGAAAAACAGATAAATAAAAATATGCTGTGCAGACAAACAGATGTATACATATGAAGAGATCTTTAAGATAAGACTTGTTGCATGAGGGAAATATTCTTTAAAGGAAGGGGAACCACAGTGAGATTACAATATTTTTTTGCTACCATCAAATGAAGTTTCCCTTCCTCATCAAAAAATAAGACTGCGCATCCTCTTGAATAAATATGAAGCAGAGTTCAAGAGAGGAGAACGTGATAGGCCTTGTTAGTCAACCAGACTAACACTGATCAGTCGAGAGGAGCCTGGTTCCATGAATCAGCTGGAGCCGGGCCCAGGTGATGATGTCTCCTTCACAACTACTCTGTGATGTGACAGCTGAACAGCCCACTCACACACGCATCACTCAAGATTCACATTTCCGTTGCTGCTGATTTTTAAGGCCATATGCAAAATCTACTATGCTGTGGCATTCCATATATTTTACATTTATATTGAATAAGAAATCCTAAGGCAATCATTTACTATGACCTGCCGGGCAGAAGGAAGGACAAGTCTGTCTTTTCACTGTCTGCCCAGTTCAACATCGGCAACACGGCGTCACCCGGTCACAGCCAGTCCTCACAAAAACTAAGTCCAACATTAGTAAGATTTAAAAGCATTCCTTTTTCAATAAAGTATATTTAGTGAAATTGCTTGGCATGCCAGACACTCCTGCATTTGACACATTTCTCCTTTATTTTCCTCAAAATAATCATGTACATAGGTGTTTATGTACATACTTGAAAAGGAGAGTAAATGATACTGAGTAGAGAGGCACAGAACACAAAAAAGACACTCAAGTTGACCAATAAAATAGCAACAATAGTGATAAAACGTAGCCTACCTCTGTGCTAGCATGGCCACAGCAACCAGTCAAACCATCACATTTCAACTGTAGCAGCTTTCACGTTCCTCAACTGTTCTTTTCTTTTTCTTTATTTACTTTTCAATAACAGTCAAGGCAAATACAACACAATGTTATTTCAACCCAACTGTATTACCTAGGTACAATGGAATAAAAATGAAATTGTGCTTATTTACAAATTATGATTATCATAATCATATTAGTACTTTCATCATTTTTCATTTGACAGGTTTTGGGCACTGTGAGTAAACGCAGAGTAAACGCTATTCACAGGACAAGCTAAAATAAGCTGAACAGTCATTAACATAAGCCAGTAACACAGAGAAATGGGTGGGATTATCTCACAATATATCTACATAATTGGCTGTCATCGGTTGTCGGTCCGAGTCTCTTGCAGGAGACGCTTCTCATCTGGCGTCTCACGTGAGCCATTAAAGGTCCAATGTTCATGTCCTCCAAACTGGATCAGTGGTCAAGCTTTTGCATCATTCCTTGACCTGTAACCCAACATCGTTTGCAGCCATGGCCAATCTCCCCGACTCTTAGTCCAGATGAATGTTCACAGGCCGTTCAGTCTAAAAACATCTGTCTGCCTTTCTCCCTCCCTGCTTCCTTGAAATGCCCTTACAGCTTTGCTCAGTCCAACCATGTTCAGCTTTCACCGTAACCTCTGTGTATTATGCACAAATACAATTTGCGATGACAAATTGACTGGCATTACCATAATAGCAAATAGCATTTCTGTTACCCAAAGCACTATTCATAATGTCTAAACCATTTGTAAATATGACACCACGTATTAGACTTGGAAAGGTTAAAATCATCAAACCTTGCCAAAATATAAAAAAAATGGATCATGGGGACGTGCCGGTGGCTCACCATGGTAATATTACCATGGTGGTGTACCTTTGCTGCATATCATCCCTCCTCTCTTTCCCTGTCACCCCTGTCTAGTATCTCAACTGTCACTGTCAAATAAAGCAAACATCACAAAAACAAAACAAAAAAACAATACTAATCTTTAAAAAAATGGATCATAAATGAAAGAACAAAACGCCTAATGAAGCCGGGTCCTGCAAATCCCACAGTGTCTGTCACACAGCCAGTGTTTGCTTCATGTTTCGTTCTCTGTCCATTCTCCTGGATGGTGACATTTAAATGCTTTACAGTGTGGGATAGGGTGAAAAGAAGCCACCAGGCAGCAGCCATTTTTATGCACTCGGTCCATTGATCAACCATAACAGCATAGGTGCCATTTCAGTGGTTTAAGTGACTATTTGTGCAGATGGTGCAGTGCAGCCGTGCAGTGTAGTGGTTTCATCTGCCACTGTCATCCCACCTAGGTTCCTCTTAATATTTCCACCAAAATGGACAAGTGCTAGGTCAGAGAGGACTGTGAGGTAAGAGTGAGAATTCACATGTTGTGTTTTTTTACCACTGGCTAAGAGGATCAGGTTTGAAGTTTGGGTGGAGTTAATGGTGAGAAGAGACAAGGTTGAAAACACCTAGGTTACATAAGGGCACCCAGTAATCCTTGTTGCATGTTGTCTGCTGGAGATTACAGAAAAAAAATGTCTCCTTTCATTGAGCATTACGGAGCCACAGTACAAAGCACTCACCAGTACAAGATTAGTACCAAACGCACCTCCACTGGGGGTGAAGTCACTTCAGAATACATGAAAAAGTCTCACACAAGAATTAGTGTTGCCTTTCTGCTGTCAAATCTTTCCGTTTTGTTTCTTCATTTTGGATTTTTGTCGAAATACAGCGACACTATTTAGCTAGTCACAAGTCAGATACAACATTATGTAACTCTCAAAGGATCGACACTGATGTATTCTGAATCAATGTTTCTGATTTACAAACATCCAGCAAGCATCATATGCTAAGCATACTAAATATACTGCATTTGAAAAAAAATTATGGTGGCAGAGAGAGCTGTTAAGAGGCCTGGGATTGCTGTACAGTTTGTTAAGCTGACTTGGGAAGAATGAGCCAGTAAGGGGAATATTTTCCACTCTTATCCAGGAATGAAACGTCTTTGATATCACAGTCAAGTATTTCTTTTACTGGTAACAGTAAAACTTTCTGTGCTCACGTTTATGGATATATGACGAGGGTCTGGGCTGTGTGAGAGAGAAATGAGGAAGGCGGTAGCGAACAAAGACAAGTAAAGGCCAGTGCCAGAGGGAAATGATAATAGTGAAGGTAAAGCAAACTACGGTGTAAAAATATTGTAGTTACAAATGTGGAAAAAGTGTTAAAAGAGGGAAAAGGAGTAAGCACAGTTGACGGTGTCAGTAAAATAATCAATTAAAAATGAAACTTAAGACCAGGTTCACCACACAAACAGCTTTAAAAGTAAATTTGTGTATAAATGGATAAATAAAGAAGTGCATTGAAGAAAGAAACATCAAGATGGCCTTGAATTTTGCTACGTTAAGAGATTTCAAGATGATTTCCGGACATGCAGACCCGTTGCACTAGTTTTAAAAGAAGCAGAAAACAAAGAGCTGGGTCGGAGGGAGTGTGAAGAGTCCATACTGATGAGATGTGAAGCACGAGTGGCGGCGTACACGTACGAATGAAAAGTGCATTAGTGAGTTTCTACACCATTAACTACTACATGTAGCTTCAACCTCCTACAGAGCACGTGCTGTACTTGAGGTGTTATCAGCAACTACAGCTAGGGAAGCCACCTTGAGAAGGAAAAGCCACGTCATCACCATACAACCATGTATTACTGACAGATAGATCAAAACAGAAGGAAAGGTTTGGTTTTGAAGTGCCTTCTAACGACAATTTCAAAATAATTGGACATTGTACGGCGTCACGGAGTAGTGGGGGAGGCTTGTGTGGCACAGTTTTCGTCATGTTAGGATTTTCAGTGTTAGCTCGGCCTCTCCCGCGTTCTCCGCCGAAGAGGGACGGGCCCGGCCTTATGTGAAGTCTTTGGACACGGCCTCGATGAAGTTGGGAGCCGACATGAGGATGGTGAAGGTGCAGATGATGGAGAAGAGAGAGAAGGCCACCAGGCATAGCCGGTCCACCACCGCCGCCGCGAACTTCCACTCGCTGCAGATGGCCTCGCCCTCGTCCTGCTCCCGGAAGCGCCGGGCGATGTACTGCACCTCCTCCAGGATGCGGGAGATCTCCGGGACCTGCTCCAGCAGCAAAGTCCGCGCCTGCTCGGAGTGGACGTCGTGCTGGGACGACGAGCCGTTGGTGTGGCTGCCCCCGCCGCCGCACACCATCACGCCCGAGTCGCTGCTCGGCGGGAAAACGGGGTTGTCCGTGCCCATGGAGTGATAGCCAAAGTACAGGTTCATGTTCCCGTTGGTTGTGCTCGACTGGGTGGACGCCTGGCCCGGTATGGTGCTCATCTGGATGCTGTTGGTGCTGGTGTGGTGAGCGGGAGGGTGGGAGTACTTATAGGCGTTGATCGGGGGGCTGCTGGCACCCGTCGCTGTCTTGCTTTCCTCGCCGGGCTTCTTCATGCGGAGGAACCAAGCGCACCAGTTGAGCAGGATGACCCGGACCTGGAGGAAAAGGATGCGAGGGAGAAGAGAGAGGGAGACGTGGACAGGGAAGGTTTATCAGATCGGGATGGGCATGGTGGGCGGGAGAGAGAGACGACAAGAAAGAGGTGACAGGATAACAAAGAGTATGGAGTCTGCCGCGGATGAAATGTGCATCAACTATCTTATCTGAAACAAGCTAGAATTCCCCACTGACTCACAGTGAGTCAGCCGGGAGTGAGTCACAGCCCTCCAAACAGACGAGATGGCCCAATCACTGCTAATGCACAAACAATACCTCAGACAGAGACATTGTGGCAGTTTCGACAGCTCGCCGGGCAAAAACACACTTTCAGCATGACGTGGGGGGCTCCTAATGGGGACAGAGATAGTGTATGTGTAAGCCTGTCTGGATCATGTGTGTGTGTGTGTGTGTGTGTTTATGGTTGGGTGTAAAAAAGAGAGACAGAGAGGGAGCGCGAGTGAGTGTGGATTCTGTTCCAGGGCATCTCTGCCTTATTTGTACATTGAACTGACCAAAACACGGGATGAGGTGTTACAAATCCTCGTACCGTAATCCAGGACAAGCATCAACACACACGCCGGATTCGCGTATCAAAAGAATGACGTACTAATCCACAAATGGTGACCGTGGAGGATATCAGGGTACACCTTCGTGCATTTACAGGATGATTATACCGGCAGCATCATTCACAAGCCACCTAACCTAGATGTGACACATAAAATAGGGCAAACAGTAATATTTGGTGTCCCCGAGTGACTCCTCCCCTCTCAAAAATAAACAGAACTACGGTACAAAATGACAGCGCAGGGGGGGAAATACAGAATAGCGTGTAAAAAAGGAGAGTCAGAGCCATCCTTACATACTTTGGGCTGGGATGCACACGAGCCGTAATAATCTTTACTTGACTCACAACAAAGAAATGACAAAACACGCCATTCATGTTCCTAATAATTTGCCCACCAGTCGTGCAGCAGAAATTGCAGAAATTCAATTTTAGGCTTTAAAAAACTAGATGGAACTTGTGTTAGCTACATTGTGATTTGAGGATATTGAACACGGCCCTTATCCTTTTTTTTTTTTTTTTTTTCAAAATGGGAAAAGCAGCCATGTGCTTAAAAATATTCTTTAATTTCTTTCCCCGCTACTGGCAACACATTTCAAGCTGTTTTAAGATTCAAGCAGTTTTAAGACTCCAGAGGGAACTAATGATTGGTTTTAGAAATGATTAACCTACCCATTTAGGCATCTTCCCTCCTTGTGGGTCGTGGTGGTGGAACTGTAGAACCAGGACTGTCACCACCACAGACAGGCCCACGATCATCATGGTGCTCGCAAAGTACTGGGCTGGAAAGGAGGAGGAAGAGACATTGGTTATAGATATGGTATCGCATTTGGATTAGAAATCATAGTCCGTGATTTGAAATTTGCTGCAAATGCATCTACACATAGAACAGAAAAATAGTCACTTTTGCCATAAATATTATCTGTGTTGTGATGACAGGCGAGAGCAGTCAGTCGGTTGGTCAGTCATTGGGGAGTTCAATACTGTCAACAAGCCAGAGGTTATAATACCAGAGGGGGCGGTAGGAGCATGGCCAACATGTTCCTGATTTACCGACCAACCAAAACACACACTGAAGGCCGCAGAGACATAAAAAAACACACATGTGGGCAAGCACACTACACCATGCACACACACGCACACATGAGAAATTCCCATCGAGAACAATTTTTCTTCTTGTTCATGCTGTCAAAACTGTGATATTCATCGCTGCGTTAAAAGCAAAATCATCAAATATCGGTTTATGTTCAGATGTTGCGCTGTGATTAAAGATGAATGAGAGAGTGACATCATGTACTCCGAGGAGCATTTAATTTTGCCTTTTACTCTGTCAGTGCTGATCCATCTGCAATGTGCTGATGTGTCTGTTCCAATAAAGTGAAGTTCACTAATGGCTTCTTTTTACATCAGCGAGCTGCCAAATGATCCCGACCAGCATCTCCACCCCACCTCCCGCTTTTCATTGCCTGTTGCTCTTTCTCCTGCGGTCTTTATCAGCACGGCCTCACACACAGCTCACCTCTCCCTCTCTCTCTCTCTCTCTCTCTCTCTCTCTGCGGAAAATAATTTAGACTGTCCAGGTATTTCAGCAGGTCAGCCCAAGGGCAAAACCTTACAACAACAATAATCTTCATCAGAGGACCCCCCTTTCCCCTCTCCACATCCATACCCCACACACACACACACACACAAGTCACAGGCAATGCAGTATATTTGCTGTGATTGCCATGTCCCTTTGGAGAGATGTAGGAATCGTGTGTTTGTGTGCACCTACAATGCACAGGACTGAAAATACTGAAACTGCAATCTGCCTGCAGTCTGCATATCTACTCAGTCACTCATTCAGCCAGCCAGCCAGTCACATTCTTTGAGATCCCCAAACCGTCCCGGCCAGCCATCTGCTGGGTAATTGATTCCTTTCCTCCCATCGTCTCTCTCCCAGGTTATCTGTCTATCTGTCTAAACCTCCATACTGACCCAACAACCTGGGCGAATTCTGCTCAAGCACGCTCCAGCTATTCCAACGGGAGACCTAATCATCGTTCCCTGATGAAAGTCGGGTTGTGCCAGAAATAAAGGATTGAAATAAATGATTTTTTTTTCAAATGAGAAAGAGTGCTGTGGACAAACTTCCCACAAACTGTCTAATGTACCCAAACGATGTCACATTTCTGATGTGTGCTATATAGATAACCATGAATAAATTGTTGCCAGTGCATCAAAAGTGACAGTAGATAATCCCCTCGAATTTAAAAGCTTATCCAACTCCTAAGACTTTTCCGCTTTTTTTCCCATTAGTTTCAGGTATCTGAAGACTGTCAGTCAACGAATCATCCAAGTGAGTAATCAACAGAGAGCAGACCTATGTGTCTTACCTATGAGAGGAACAGAGTCTGAAGTGGCTGGCATGATCTCTGCCACCAGCAACATAAAGACTGTTAGAGACAGAAGCACTGTGATGCCTGGAGAGAGAGAAAGAGATAGAAAGAGAAAAGGAGCGGAAAGAAAGATGAAAAAAGAAACATCCTTTCATCCTTGTTTTCTCGCAAAAGTGTGACTTGAAAGAATGCAAAATACATGCAGCTGATAGCGTCAAACCATTGCAATGAGAACAGCTGTTGACTTTTTTTTTTTTTTTTTGGAAGATTCATTCTCCTTTCTGAAGTCACCCCCCTCTAGGGAATAGTCGGTGTTTTATATTCCCCAGTTATTCACATCGTTATGACCAGTGTCCCACTGAATGGCATTTGGAAATAAGCTGGCATTTTCAAGTCAAGGTGATTATCTTATCTTGTTTATACCAGGGTTTTTATTCATCTGGTAATGAATGGAATCTAGAACAAATGCTAATTCGCAGCCGTAATGTCAGCATTAGCATAGAGCAATTAAAAATAAATGGGTTAGCAATAGCAAGGCGGGTAAGAGAGATAAATTTGTGTCTACATGTAGACTGTAATCGTCTTTTATTATTCATCTGTGTGTGTGTGTGTGTGTGTGTGTGTGTATGCACGTGTGTGTGTGTGTGTGTGTATGTGCTTCTCAGTGTCTTTCTCAGTGTGCAGTTCAATATTAACTTTGATTTACTAGATGTGCATTTGTGTTTTATGTGCTTTGTGTGTGTCTATGCATCTATAACCTCCTGTTATCAGCTGCATATACACTATACTTTATGTATATGTGTGTGTGTGTATATGTGCAAGTGTGTGTGTGTACATGTGTGTGCCCTATACCCAGAGAGATCTTCTCCCCGGAGTCTGCAGGCAGCAGAAAGACCAGCAGGGCCAGACCGGAGATCAGCACACAGGGGATGAGCAGGTTGAGCCCGTAGTAAAGTGTCCTGCGGCGCATGGTGACCGTGAACGTCACATCAGGGTAGGGCTCCTTGCAGCAGTCGTAGTACAGCTCATTACGCTTGGCTGGCACACCTTGGGGAGAAATGGAGAAGTATGAAAATGGAAGTCTTAGGACTGAATTACAAATGGATATTTCCAGTCCTCAAATCTGATGGACAGTCACTTTCAAAACTGTTGTAAAATATCCGATTGATGGCCATCTAGTGTATATGGAAGTACATTGCATGGATAATAGAAACTGAAACAAACTTTGGGTCAAATTGAAAATTCAAATTGGTGTAATTTGCACACTTTATGATAGGCTTTATTCAAATGATAATGCAAACTGGAAGAATAAAATGTATTTGCACTCCTTGATTCATTTTAATTTTCATTATCAAAGACAAAAGGTAGCGATATTCAAATATTTACCCAAAGGTAAAAAGCAAAACTGCCTGCCGTGACCTGGCTGACTCCCAGAAAAAAAAACGGATTTACAAATGAATTCCAAAACAATTACAGTAACATTTTCATATCCCTCCGCTCGTCACTCATCCCATCAGGGCGAGGCAGCATCATGCTAAGTAGAAAAGGTGATTTGAGAAAACATGGCAGAGTAATTACTGCACCGGCAGATGAGGTGGAACAAAGAGGTCTATCGAGATCAGATGCTCATTATGCCATCCATAACAGAGTAGAAACTTTAATTGAATCTAATGGATAATTTATCCAATTTATTCATTATAATTTATTAACTTATCTGCATCTCATCCTGTGGGTGTGCAGAAGATTCCCCTTGATGACATTACCTGGAGTCTCTATGGCTGCTCTCCCCTGGGACGAGGCGCACAGAATCTGTTAACCACCTCTCAGTTTCAATAACCATGTCAGCATCTAATTTTCAGCCAAATTCAAATGGTTAATTTATGTCAACTGTAGGATTACCCTGCCATTTCCATTTCTATTATGCAAGTGATTCCATACACCAATGTGTGCATAACTGATTTATATATTAATGTGCAACCTGAAAATCACTCATGTGTAGCTTAGCAGTACCTTTGTTTAGCTATATTATTAATTATGAGAACTGTATTGCTTTACTGTATTTGCTCCCAGGTATGAATGTGTGAAAATGCATACATATGAATCTGGGTGTGGCTAGAAAAGAGCAAGCGTCTTTAACTAACTTTCTCTGAATGAATCATTACATTTCATTTCATGACTGCAATTACACTTTGTTTATAACAATAACATGTGGCTCCATTTTATAAAAGCAATCAGCCTCTCAACTCTGTTTGGTGTTGTTGCTAACAATCCCTCTGACCTAATTCACAAGTGTGGGAGGAAACAGGGAGCACAAGCCAAAGAAATTTGATTGTTTGAAAGCCAGAAATCTCAGCACTTATAGAAAACATATTCTTAAGAAGAACTCCACATGGAAATACTTTTTTTGTTGGTATTTATAACTAGCCATATTGTCAACACTTAAGCAGAAATTTGCGGGTGCCACCTTATGGTCCCTAAACTGAGCTCACTTCACCTTCGGGTGGTTAAAATGAGCAGCTAGTGCTCAGATGGAGATGCAGCGAGGGAAGAAAAAAATGGTGGAGAAAAAAAAAAGAAGATTTGAGACAGTCCACCCCATTCTTCTTCTCACTAACCCCAAACCTCACTCCTCTCCCCTGCTCTTTAAAGGTCCACTATGCAGAAATGATGAGGGTCTATTGAAGTGAGGATGTGGAATAAGCACAGGAGTCTGTATGGTTTCTTATTATCAGGCTGACTCACTGACAGATTATATGCTCAGTCTGCATTTTTTTTTTTCTTTTTTCGGAGTCTAAAGGGTCTTCACTTCAGTCGACCATTGGCAATTCTGCACAGTGCACCTTTAAGCCCACATTGCTGTATTTCTCAAAATTATGAAACAGGCAGAGAGAGCCTCAAACTGGGTGCAAAATTCCTCTTTAATGCACCTTTAAAAGCAAACTGCACACATGCCGAATTCAAAGCTTCACTTCAAAACCTTCACGTTTCTTGGAAATTGAAACTCACCCCACCATTCCTCCCAAAGCTGTCCCACATGGACCCACTGATTAATAGCATAATACTCATCGCTCCGGGCTCATCTGTCCTGTGTTGTTGACATATCCACGACTACTGGACTAATCTGTCTAATGCCACAGACCGACAACACAAATCAATATGACCTTGGACTGGTCAAAGTCAAAAAAGACAAAAAAACTCTCAGCTCTGTGTGTGTGTGTGTGTGTGTGTGTGTGTGTGTGTGTGTGTGTGTGTGATGTGTGCATGTGGGTGCATTGTATGTGTGTGCCCATAATTTAATCTCAGTGTGGCTGGATGATTGGTAAACGTGCCTCTGATAGATTTCACACACACACACACACACACACACACACACACACACACACACACACACACACGCACA
>OMLF01011625.1:0-18094 GCA_900302615.1 Holocentrus rufus
GGGGGTCAGTTAGCTTGTTAGTGATCAGCCACTCATATCGCCGGTTTAATTTCGGACTAGCTCAAACAGCTCAGCAAGATATCTTTGAATGCTCCTCTGAGACATGATGCACGGCACAAACTCCGATGTGGCGAAGCTCTCTGGACCCAGACAGGAGTTCCGAGAGCAAACGCAGCAAAGTAATGATAATAACGTCCGCACATAGCATGAACGTACGGTGGGATCTGAGCCAGGTTTTCTGACCTGCCAAACCTGGTGTCATCCCCGATAGTTGGTACAAAGATTTTATTGTGATGTGAGACATAATGCTAGGGTTCTGGGCAGTATAATGGAAGCAGTGTGTTTGTGGATGCCTGTAGAGGAAAATTCAGTGTTGTTTGTGCCCCGTGCTGATGAAAGCACCAGCACAGCAGAATGCTGACTGCCAGTTGACCTATTGGAAACCACGCTGCAGAAAGAGAAGGGGAGGGGGTGGAGGGGCAAGGTTTATTCACTCACAGCCAGGGACAGAGTCATGCAAAGAACCTGTTCTAGAAGGGTATGTGTGTGTGTGTGTGTGTGTGTGTGTGTGTGTGCAGCAACATCATGAGAGCTCCAGGTAGAGGGGATTTCCTGGGCTCTGATTGCTGCCTCCTTGACTCAGCTACTCTGCAAGGAGTCAGCCGCTGATCTGACTGACTGCCCATCGATTTTCAGATCTGCTCTTGTCGATCATTCACTGAGGGTGTTGCTCAGGCATTCATTGCACAATTTACACAATGTAAAACAACATCTCTGTCAGCGCGAGGCCATGTGCCGAGACGAGATTATTTTCTGTCGACTGCTGATTTGGAGAAAACTCATCCATATATTTAGATTATCTAGATTAGTCTGTTTTAACTGACCCTGTTCATGCTATTCTTGCCTTACTCAGACAACTTTGACTCGCCTGCAGTTGAGTGCAAAATGCAGCTGCCAGGCCTCTAACCACAACAAAACAGAGTGACTACATTACTCCAGAGCTAGCTTCATTACACTGACTGCCTGTACAGTTCCAAATTGATTTCAACATCGTTCTTATTGCTTTTAAAGCTTTGCAGAGATTGGGACCAGTTAATTCTGCAGATCTCTTAGCTCCTTTTGAGCAAAATTGTTGCCTAAAATCTACAGATAAAGTTTTATTGTTCACTCTAAATCTAGATAAAAACCAAAGGTGATTGGGCCATTAAAGGCCCCTGCACTCTACAATAGCTTGCCAATTGATATTAGACTGGCAGACTCTGTCAATTCATTAAATGCCTCATAAAAACTCAAACTTTTGAAAACATGCATTTGATGGGTATTTATTTGCACTGAAACTGTTATATAATTTGTTTATATCATAGATTGTGTGAATCAATTCATATATGTATCAATTACAAAATAAATTCATTTGCACCTTTATAGCTTAGCTTTGAGCAACAAATAAAGTATTATTATTGTTATTATCATTATTATTACTACCATATTATTAGTAGCATAATAAAAGAGGGCTGAACTGGTGTTCTACTGGTGTGGAGGACCCTACCTTACTCTTCTTGCTGAACAGCCAGAAGTTTTTGCTTCTGTTCTTCCCGAGAAGGTCCATGGGGCCTTTGGGAGTGCCCAGGCTGCTGTCAGAGGAGGCGCGGTTGATGCCCTGACTGTAGTCCTCAAACTCCACGTCCCCAGGACGCTCAAAGCCTGACTTGTTCTGCTCTATTACAGCCATAGAGTCCTGCATTAGACAGAAACATTGATAGGAGAAATTAAAATTTACTTTCAGAATACTGTCATTGAACTGAAATATGTAAAACTAAGAGAAATGAGCTGCATGAGGCCTTAGTCCTAATGCATGTTGGTATCTATGTTGTGTTGGCTACTGGGCATACATTTAGTGTTTGTTGTGACTCACATTCCTTTCATTAACATTAGTGCCGGCTTTAGTAATGCCCTCCAGGCACTTGCCAATGATGGGCATCACGTGTTTCTCTGTGTCTGCGAACAAAATGTACCCCTGCGCCAACTTCCTTACTCTCCTCTCATCCATGTCCTGCAATTTCTGGAGGAAACACAACAACATTTGTTCAGACATTGCTTCAGTTTTTACAGTGCTAGACGGAAGTAACTTTTATAAAGGTTCCTCATGAGGGAGGGGTTAACACCGTGTTGCCACAGGTAAATCACTTACATTGAAAATGAGTGGCATGTCATTAAAATAGAACTGGTTCTGTTCCTTGTTGTATTTCTGGAGCTGTGCAGCATAGTCATTCTTGCACTCCTCTGCCACATGTGCTCTCATGTGAGCCTGCTGTTTGGCCTAGACACACAGAGCAGGTTAAAGCAGGTGGATCTCAATCTGCTGGTGATAATGTGCTTGCTATTTGATGGTATTGGTATTGGTCGATTGTTTTTTGTTTTCTTCTCTGTGAGTGCTACCTTTTCAACATCTGCCTTTGTGGCATTGATGTCTTGGTCGGTCTTCTCTGCATACTGTGCAGCACGCTCTGCTTCCCGCCACTCCCTCTCAAAGCGCTTTTTACTCTGGTTTGCAGAAAGAGAGAGAGGAAGTCCTTGTTCACTTTAGTTCATCCACCCATCCAAACTGTGCTATGAGGCCACTGTCTAGGTGAAATATGAAGAGGTTCCACTCTTTTGAGCAGAGCATTTTTCACTGTCTTTCTAAAAAGACTGATAGGGAAGGTTTGAGCCCTTGGGACAGTATCAGCTCCAATCATCACTAAATAGGACTTGGATTTATGATACAAGTCTGAGAGGGGAACTGTACAGCAGGGTTGCAATGTGAATTTTTTTAAGCACTAGGTTCTCTTTTCCTGCTTTCCACCCTGCCCATCTGTTTTTACTATAGACAAATACAGCCACCTGACCAAACATGGTGAATGAGCGGCCATTCACTGACAGTGAATCATTGAATCTACCCATTAACAATACACCCAACCCAGCGACAGACAGGGACACTAGAATAAATCTGTTGAGCTTTTGTTATTACAATAGAAACTGTAGTCATGGTACATGAAGCATGCTGGGAGCCTCTTTAGGATTTATTTTTTTAAATTCTTTATTTTTTTTCACAAGAATCTTTTCATCTTTCAAAGCTAAAAATCTAACATTGCACTTACGCTGTCAAGCTGCTTATATGTGCTCTCCAAACTCTGCTGGGCTTTCTTGGCCTCCGAAAGATACTGCAGAGAGGCATAAAAATAGAGAGTAAGAAGGAGGGAGGGGGGGGTCAGATGACAGAGAGAGACGGTAATAACACACAGTGGCAGACACTACTTAAGTCAGGCAGTCAATGGGCGAGGGGAGAGAATAAACAATGACCTCCTAAAGCCACAAAGCAAAATAGACAAGAAAACAAATACCAGTGTGTGTGTTTTGAGACATCACGTCTGCAGTGAGAGTCCGTACATGGCTGCAGTGTTCCGCATTCCAACGGGACGGAGCCAAAGCATTCCTCATAGAGAAATGACACACCACTACTGTGACCATCCCTCCCCCAAGACATACCGAGTAAGGCCTCCTTCCTGCCACAGCAGTAGGAGCTCCCCATCTCCACTCCTCCTTTCCATCTCCCTCTATCCTCCTCACACTTCAGCATCAGACTTTGCGCCGATCTGGACCAGCTCCCTCCGTCCCTCCCTCCGTCCCTCCCGCCCCTCAATCCAGCTCACCGTCTTCCGTTCCAGCTTGAGCTCCTGCAGGTACTTGGTGAGGTCGATGCAAATGTTCATCATCATGTTCTCCGCGATCAGCTCCCTCTGTCCCGCGTAGTCGTTCATCTCGTTCAGGATGTCCAAGAAAGACTGGTAGCTGGAGAACCTATTGTGCACGAGGAGAGGAGGAGAGGAAAGGGTGTAGAGACACAATGGATGGGGCTGCTGATAAGAGTCTGCATGCACAGGCTCAAACAGAAGTCAGTTTTGGGCCGAGCCATGATAAGAAGCTCATGACTTCCTTATTCCTTATTTCCTTCTAGGGGCATTTACATGGCTCCCGCTGCAGTCCCACCCTCTGGCATGGATGACTCTAATGATGGCACTAATCTGAACAGGTTGAAATGTTGCTTTAATGATATTTCAGATGTTTGTTTATTTGGTCTTTCACAGTGTGTAATATAGACAGAACCAGAGCCATCTATCTAAAAAGGAGCTTGGCAGTTTTATCAGCCAAGCCCCAATGGTATCCAATGTTTCCTGATGGATGGCAACAAATACAATTTGTGCCAATAAACTGAATTTTGGCAGACATTGCTGAATAGCTAAATTTATTTGAAGCAAAAATGCAGTTATGAGAGGCTTAAAATAGTTCCAGACTCCAGCTTTCGTAAGAAAGTTGGCGCTCACCTGCACTCGGGTTCATCTTTGCTGCCTCGTTTCAGGTTGTATTTCTTTGACAAGTTCCTGTGGACATTGAAAGAGGGTCAGATGGATGGGCAGATAGATTTAATGATTCTCAAAAAGAAGATGAGGGGCAAGATGGATAACATATGAAGGCAGATCACGAGATCATTCTTAAGGAACCGCCGGGTTTTATATACAATGGGATTCAAAACAAACAGCAGTCCAGCATGGCCGCATTAAAATAGCTCCCCTTCTCCCGTTCTTCCCTCTTTCACTCTCCCTCTGACCACATCCTGTCTGTCATGTGCCAGTCTGCTCCCACTTCCTCCCCTCTCCAGCAAAGCTCAGCACTAAACAGATGTGGGCCCGCGGACTGGGAGAGAACTGGGAGAGCGAGCGAGCGAGCTCAGCGGACAGAGAGAGAGAGAGAGAGAGAGCACTGCAGCTGGAGAATGAGGCCAGTGTTTCAGGGACAAGTTCAATTCTGTCCCAAAGTAGTCATAAGACCCCACATATATTTCATCAACAGCCCTTCAAAATGGGCCCATGCAAACACACACACACACAAACAAGTTGCATTGAGCAGCACATGCACACACACGAAAGCATTTGATTCAGCTCGCTCTGGAGAAGCATGACAGGAACGAGACCTACCTCAGTTGCTTGGCATAGTTTTGTTCTATCTCTGTCCTCTCCTTCACAAATTTCACATATTTATCCACCAGCTCCAGGCCAGACTGTGTGTGCTTGTCAATGATGTCATACTGGTCCTGGGGGAAGGAGTGTTAAGAGAGACAAGGAAAAGATGTTAAGATATAGAACTTAGGCTGACTGCTAGATAATAACTGGGATGCTCCCCTGGTTGAGTCTGAGGTCGTCTAAAAGAACCGTGAATGTAGGCTAACATGCTGAACACACTGAGGTTTTATTTGCTCCTGCGTGTTGCGTTTTGCATTCCACAAATGCTCAACATGTGCTCAGTGTGCACAGCCCCCTTGACTGTGGCCACACTCTCCCAACTTCTGCTTGCCATTAAATCATGAGGCACCCTGTTGCTCGAAAGAGGACAGTCAGAGGACGTCGGGTCAGAGTCGAGGTCACAACTATCAGGCAGGAAACAGGAGGTGCGACTCTCGTACATATCCTGCAGTACTGTGTGGGCTGTACTGCTTCAGTAGTAGCAATAAAATATGGATTAGATCAAATCCTTAACGAATGCAATTTAGTTATTTCAGGCCTAGCTTGAAATTCAGAGACCTGTGGCAGAATACAATCTGTAACTCTGCAAAAATTTGCACTTTTTTTTTTTTTTTTTTTTTTTACTAATAAGGTGGTGTATTCTCTCTTGTTCCTTATTTGGCCAAGTACTTTATAGCACCTTCAAGCTCAGACAAGCCTGTTAGAGAGAGAGAGATGATATCTAATCCAACCTTCCCTCACTCCCCACTCAGAGCACTTCCTCCAAGCTCTCTTTGGTGTTGATTTTTACAGGATTGAGGAGGGGGCATCTCAGAGAGGGGATTCCTGACAAGTTGGGCCATGCTGTTCTTTTTATTGTTCCTGCCCTTTATGTAAAACAAAAGAGGCAAAACCCAAATGAATGACACAAAGTTTAGCCTAATTACAGACCACATTCAAAGGTTAAGACAGAGACCTATAATTTATCTAAGGCCAAACCAATATGCAATGTTGGAATTTGAATTCAGCGTCATTAATTCAGGAGTTAATGATAGTCAATAACTATCTACCAGCAAAGACTTTAAATTTTGGTCGTTGCCTGAAAGATAGATTTTCTATTTAGATGAAGAATGTGCATCCCCCACATTTGACTTGCAAATACAAATGGTGACAAAGGACTGCACTCAAATATGGTAACAAACGAGACCTGCCTTAGCATAATATGATATATTATTTTGTTAAAATGTATCCCACTTAGAATTACCAATCAGGTTCAAATAACTGATGGTAACTAATTTGAATGCATAATTTGAATTTGACTGCAAACACTAGCAGTACTAGTGGTGTCCAGTACACTCACACAACATAACCATGTCAACAAACTAAGGCTGCAAAGATCAGATAGTGATCTGGCTCACACAGGCCTAAATGACTGGATCTAGGACTACATTCATTATCGAAGAAACCTCTAATCAGCTGCCATCACTCTAAAATCTCACCCAGTACGTAAGAAAATACTTCTGTTTTCTGCAGCACCAACACATGTCAGCATGCAAAGTTAGTTTTGATGACAAAGTGTTGATGACAGCAGCAAGTGAGAATAAGTGAACAGAAATGGATCCTTCAGCCAGTGAGAGAGAGAGAGTCCAAAATTGGGTACATTAAGGTAAACAAGTCAAGGAAGAATTACTACCTGTGTAAGCACAAGTTAGGACAGCTAAGGGAAACTAGGGACTGGGAGGTATGAGAAGACATGAACAGGAGCTTAGCAATGCCACCGAGAGATAGTTAATGCCGGCTTAAGACTTGGTCTGGTATTGTGGTCTAACAGTCGCACTTTACGTGATAAATGGGGCATATGAAAGGAGGAAGCTTATATTCACTGAAATAGGAGCTAAAGCTGAACAGCACAGCTGGACATCAGCAGTTTGCCCTATGGAAGTTCAGTAGCTACATCCAATACCAGTTTACTCCAGGAGAAAGTGATTCACACTCACCGCTTTCATAGGTACCTGAAATCAATCTCATGACTAAGACTGGAGTTTATAGATTATGGAATTTAATTATGACAATACGAGCAGGTTGTCAAATACTGTCCTCTGCTTCTCATGAAAAATGTTTTGCATAGTTATTTACGTTTATGGTTTGTATATATAAAACTCAATTTCTAAGCTGACCACCAGTCTGTTTGAAGCAAAAAGAGCCAGTCTTCCTTTTCGCCAGTTACAGCTGAGACTGATGGCGAGGTCAGCCCAAATGTTGTGGGCTAAGTGTAAAACCTATGAGCAGGTGCACTGAAATTACAAAGTATGCCTAGTATAAATGAACCTAGTTTTCAAAAGTGTCAAGTATAGCTGTGGAGCAAAAATGACACAGCTGAGTATTGCATTATTTTTCACAATATTGTATTGATTCTCCACCTCTTTGTATTGATGTGTAGTCTTTATGCACTTCATTTTCATATGTTGCTATGACATCTAAGCCTACATTTCAGTGCACTGTGTTAAACAAGTGCATTGTGCTTATGTTTGTACGAAGAAATTGGAATGGGAATTTTGAACAAAATTGTTGTGAGTCAGTTTGTTACCAAATTTATCATAAAAGTTATATTAGTCTACCCAGGTGTTATTCAGTTGGCTGTATTGTGAACATTTTCAGTTACTTCTATATTGGAATGTACAATGTATGATACACATCATATTTCTGACCCGCATCTCATGATACATATTATATCGTAATATGTAACACCAAGCCTTAGTGTCAAAAGCTGGCAGGACAGAATGCACTGTTCAGCCTTCCTGAGGTGCCATGCACTCAAATCAGTGAAAGTCCTGTGATGGGTGCTGCCCACATTAACCCACAGGCATAGCCACTCTCAGAATTCAGACCAGGTGCTCACCCTTAAAATAGTAACCTGTGATATTTCCCTGAGTATAAATTTCCATTTTGCTATTCCCTATCACCGACTGATATCACACAATAATGATTCCACCTGCACCACCTATGCAGTTCACGACAGCTTTTATACTTGCTGCACTGAAAACATGGTGATTAGAGGCTGTTTCCTGAAACAAAAAAAACAAACAAACAAAATATAAGTTTCACCTGGAGTGCGTGTCTGCCTCAGGTTCACACTCGGGAAGAAAATAACATTTTAATTTTTTGTGGATTGTTTTCCTCCTGCTGGCTTTTCAACAGTTTCAAACAATATTTTAAAGACATTTCACCAGATGAAAAGGAATGAAGGTAGCTTACTGAATGTGAACTTTCTAGTTGCCTCATAATGAAGTGAGTTAAAGTAAGTCTGTGATCTTATTATCTCAAACCTAAAGCATGCACTGATTCTGCAAAGCTGTCTGGTTATACATTCGTCTACCTGTCACTTATTAAGCATAAAAACATGTAGGCCTATCCACCTGAGGAACCTAGTTTTGGCACTGTAGCACCACAGGAACATTGGAAAAACATTGCACTGCTTAGCTTTTAAATACGAATAATAACTATGTGATTCAAAACTAAATGCCCCAGTCAGAGCAAAAAGGCCAACCTCCTTATTACTCCCTTACAAGATGTGAAAGTAACTTTTCAGATTTGACAAGTGCCAGGTTAGGATTGGGCAAGCACTGATGGCTAGAATTCATCACAGCCAGGAGAACAGCCATACTCAAAATCATCTTTATAAATCACTGTCAAATGGGTTTGTGCAGAGCGGTCATTTTCATAAATGATTTATGAGTGAAATTGTGAGCTCTTTCCAGCAGTAGCACATCCTTCTTAAAGCATGATAACAGCTGATTATCAAAACCGAGCATGCCAAGTCTACACTTGTGACCTTATGAAGAATGTTCTTTCCAAGCCGTCTTGGGAAAAAAAACAATCTTCTCCTGAAAGTGAACGCAGACAAGCTTCCATATAGTTTGAAATGGGCTGTCTGTTAGATGCCACATCTGTGACCAACTAAGATAGTGTTTTATTTAGTCTTTTATTAATTTATTTTTCTTTTGTACAGCTGTTTCAGTCATGTGTGTGCTGCACACTACAGCACTGAAGACGGGATGTTTCATTCTCTCAATGAAATCCTGAGTCAAGCCAGAACCTAATGCATCTTTGGCTGCCATTAAAACTTCCGGGATCTTTACCCAGTCTAAGCCTTTGCATTCTTTTGTTCTGGACTTCAGCGGTTAGATATATGTAAAAAATGTGGGGAGGGCACAAGAACACACAGAATGTAACAATGAAATAATGAAATGAATAACAGAAGAGCCAATGGCATCAGAATTCAGACTGATCAGAGACAAAAATGATGGGTAACACTATAAAAGAGGCACAGAGAGAAAGAGGATCAGAGCAGTGATTGGAGGAGACATGTCACGTGAATATGCTTTGCATTAAATTATACTGATATCTGATTGGAACGAATCGACAGCTTGTACTCTTGGCTATTTCTTTACTATTTGGGTAGGAACCAGGACAACTTTGAGCCTGTCTGCCTTCACATTTGGATCAGATCTAGAATCTGTTTGAAGTACCATAGGCCATCCTAACTTGCCATGCTAGATCTGAGTTCAGCCCAGTCAGTCAGTATAAAGGACTTCAAAACAAGGAGGAGTTGAGCTATTCTTTATGACACAGATACCTAGCTAAGGTGGCACGATCAAAGACCGATACTTCATACCTCTAGACTACTGTTTTGATGGTCATGTCTAAACCTAGTACCCATTGTATGTGCACTCCATGCTTTGTTAACCTGCATGCCCAGTAATACCAGAAAGAAACTGGCATCAACTGAATGCCAAATAACATCTCAAGTAGTCACCCTGAGAGGTCACTAGCCTTTAAGGTTTGGGCGGATGTTTCTGCCCTGAGTCACCCTGTCTTCCAGAGACTTAGGGGCCTGGCCCAGCCAGACCTGCAACACTGCAAGTCCCGGGTTTTGAGTGATGAAGGAGATTGGCATAGTAGCACTATCAGAGTTAATGCCGAGGCACTGTTCTTGCACACTGTAAACTTGTGGCTTAAAATAGCCATTGGATTAACGGCAAGGATAGCAGGGGACAGATGCCATAGAGCAGACTTGGCCACAAGGGATGCCTCCTTGGCCAAACATTACCAAAACTAATCTCACTAGCTGCGCCTTGTCTGGCCAAGAGCTTCTAGAGACACGAGAGGCTAATATAATGTAGCCAAGAAAAAAAACTCTTACTGTGCAAAAACTTGGTCAAGCAACTTACAATGAAATCATTTAGGTGTCACAGCGTGTGAAAACAGAGCAATGGCTTAGAGTATGGATGCCTCTCTGACTCCATCAAATTAGGGCAAAACTAATTAGGCTGTTGCACCAGCATGGAGGATGGAAAGGGGACAGGGGGAAGAGGCATGGGAGGGGTGAGGTGGGGGGGCTCTGTAATGAGGTCAGAACCTCCCATCCTCTTTGCTATGCTCCATTTATATATTCTGGTTCCTTGTGTGTGTGTATGTGTGTTGGGAGGGGTTGGGAGCGTTGTTTGTCTATACTTGTGAGGACCAAATATTGAGAAACTACCTGTTCTGTGAGGACATTTCGGGTGGTCCACACACAAAGGAAAAATGCAAGTTGTGGCTCACTGGTTAAGGTTAGAGTTAAGGTTACAATTAGGGTTAGGTTATGGTTAGGGTTAGGGTTAGGGTTTGGCATTAGCTGGCTGTGATTAAGACTAGGGAAGGGCTGGAGAGAATAAATGTAAGTCAATGTAATGTCCCCACAAAGACAGCAATACCAAAGTGTGTGTGTATGTATGTGTGTGTTGTCATGGTACTATGTACTGTACATATAAACTGTAGCAGTCAAGGTAATAAGCTATGTTGTTTTTTCTGTAAACATGATTTGTTTACATTCAAGATAACCTCACTAAGCCTGGTATCTACATAAATTTCATTTAACATTTATATTTCATCTTGTTCGCTCTCTAATCAGCAACCACAAGTTGATCTATTACCAAGTGTGATACTCCTAAGACTTTGTTGTGTGCTAGAGAAGGAAAACTACTTTCATCTTGGACATTAACAGAGATGATACAATTGATGCTTATCACTGGAAAAGGGCATGTAAGTTTTAGAAACAAACCATGTTCTGGTTAACCTATTTTTCCAGAGCTAGACCCAACAACACTCTGATCTCATTTCATACCAGCATCAAGATGTCCTGAATTCAATGCATTATGCAGAAAAGGGAGTTATGCAACTCAGGTAGACAGGTAAGGCCCGTCCTCCAAGACATGAAGCTGTCATAAATGCAAGATACACTCTCTGGATGTATCTCTATGGAGGTAGGGAGCATTGACCATAACTTAACAGTGAAACACCTTAATGTATGGAGAAAAAAACTCATATTCAGAGATATATAGTGGAGGATGAACTCAATACAGTTTTACCAATTTTTTATTTGCAAAATGGAGTATACCCACCTTGACACCTTTACCTGACACAAATATTCTGGGTAAATTCAAAGCATACTGTACATCATAGTAAAATGTATCAAAGTGATGTAAACTACATTAAATCCGGCTCTTTCAAGGAAAATATAAGAGGTGAATGTTTCGTGTTTTGTTTGATTGTTATTGCCATTTTTACCCCTTATTTATAATCATGGCTGCTTGCCTCATTATGGAGGCCATAGTTACACGTCTGCCTATATAACTATTTAGTCCTCTGACGCTGTAGTTCAGGGAATTGGGGGAACAAGCAACGGCAAACATCCCTAAAAGACATGATGCATTTTTGTGGGTCCAAGCGGGTTGTTTGACCAGATAAACGGCGAAATCACAGTCCACATGAGCAACATGTTGCTATTAAGTGGACTTCAGAGAGATTTTTGCTTTGGTTTCAAATAGTTGTCCGATAATGGACGCTGTATCGTTAGCTAACGTATGCTGCCTCTCAAAACATAACATGACACAAGCGGGCAGCTAGCTCCAGACGTCGCATCGCATTTATCCCTTCAAGCGAAGAGGTATCTCGGTTACTCCATTTTCTATGCAACCCCTGCTAAAGAAATGGAGCAAGCAAACCCTGCGGAATTAAGTAATTAGCAAAGCAAGCCAGTTCGCGGACTCACCCAAAGCTCTGTACCCCAGTCCATGTTCAACTTGCAGTCCAAGCTGTCTGTCTATCCTGAATACAAAGAACTTCTTCAAAGTTATCCCAACAACTCGGAGGACGGCCCTCTAATCCCGAGACGATAAATAAATCGTAACCAATGCGCCTTGCTGTTTGTGATGCTCTGTAAGGATGAATTTACAGTGGCAACATAATTAGCTAATTAACTTGGGCAGGCAGTCGTTAGTCTAGTTTGTCTAAATATTTTTCATAGCGAAGGAAAGAGGGATAAACTAGCTTTCATATCCGCGTCACTCCCAAATCCTAATTCTTAAAGGGACAGGGCACTAAGGCATGCGGAGGTACACAACACTGGCACTGGCTGCAACACTGGCCAACATGACACTTGTATTACATCCTAAGTTTTCTGTTCAAATTTCTGTCTCAGTTTTTCGTTTATTCTGTATTGTTCCCGCCCTATACTTGGTTGGAGACTCGGGATCAAGCACTCATTAAGGCAGGTGTCTGCCCTGCTGAAGTGTCCCTGAGCAAGGCACTGAAATGCCACCAGCTCTAGTGACTCTGTGCTGAAGCTGACCCTATAATCTGACTTCCCTGTGGAAAAGAAAATGTGCTCCCTGACATACGTAATGTTTCATTCCTCGAAAGACAGTACACATACTGACACTTATGCTAAGGATACTACCCAATGCAAGAGCTCACAAAATTTCATATAAACCTTTTACAATCTGATTAGTGTTTGTGCATATTGAATAGCTGTTTTCAAAAGCTTTGCCAAAGGTTGAAACTGCCCCATTTATGATGAATGTGACTGAATGTATACATCCATATTAGTGGTACATTTTGTACATTCAAACAAAGAATTGGACACATGTTCCCCAAAGAAAATAATGCAGCATTGTTTACTTTTTGGCAATTTGGCCAATTTATTATTTATGGAGGTGTACATTGGTGCTATAAATTTCTGTTTTGTTTTGTAGACAGGAATGATTTTTTTTTGAGAATGCTGGTTGAACTACAGAACAGTATTGAGTGCATCCATATGACACCCAAGAATTAACACAATGCAAAATTTGGCAATGACAGTGGTCAAGGCTACGTTGAGAAAGCTGAAAAGATAACAGTGGACTGTCTCATTTGTCCTGGCTATGTCAAGCACTGACTAAGAGTTTCCCTAAAAATGTATGACTGATGGATGGATGGTTTACAAAAGTGAAGACTGTAGCCTTCAAGTTGGGAAAAATGCACTTTAAAAGAATTAGGGGCAGAAATGTTAAAAAAAAATAATAATAAAAAATAGGCCTCCATTTTAATAGGGTTATACAGTATTAACTCTTTAAGAACTTTAAGAGAAACTGATTTAAAAAACACTAATAAATATCAGTGATTAAACAAAATGCAGGTTAAAATTCAGTGTGCATAAAGCTATAAAACAGCTGCATTTCAGTAACCTCCTACCAGTGCTAGTGCAAGAGTTTGACTATTTTAAGGTTACTTGAAGCAAAAGGACTTTTTATCACTGCAAACACTGTAGAGGATTTGCCTCTGCTCCAAACACTATGTAACGCTTTGGGAATAAGCATATAGTCTCCTATAATTCCACTGTAGTTTTTATTTTCACTTGTTCATGAGGTGTTCCTGGCTTTCTACAAGTAAAAGTAGAAAAGTAAAAAAAACTATGCTGTCTTTTCGTACAAAAGTCCATGCTCAAGTTAAATGTAAGTTTTGATTGAATCCACAATCCCAGGGCTAACGTTAGCTTTCCTATTGAGCTAAAAATTAATGGTTGGCAGACTGTGGAGTCATGGGTACTGAATTGTCATTAGTGCTGACACGGCGAAAATCATACTGCCCCTGTTTTCTTCTGCGGTGGCAGCACCAAAGGATCAGAAGTAAGATAAGGACCAATGGAACTACCACGAACACCCAGGTGAGTCCAAGAGAATTATCTGTAAAGCATACAAGAAAAAACAAATTATGCTTCTTTTTTGGTGGTGTTGTTGTTGATGTCATATATGTGCTTTTGTCTTAAACAATATCTACAATCTCTGTATATGATAATGGTAACATCACTCACTAATTTACAGTGTCTGTGTTTCCAGAATGTGTTCTACCCAGTCAATAATAATACCTTTCATGATCAGTGTGGTGGATCTTGTCACACTCCCAAGTTTATTCGTGGCAGAACAGAAGTAAGTCCCAGTGTTGGTAGACGTGGCTCCTGTGATGAAAACAGTCCCCTGGCGCCCTCTAGTGGTGTTCTTCACATTCGCTTTAGGAGGGTAACTCCACTGGACCACAGGGGAGGGGTTTCCAACAGCACTGCAGTTCAGAGACACATCATCGCCAGCGGTCACCTCCACAGTGTCATTTCCCTGCAGGAAATCTGGGGCATCTGTGTAAGAAGGTATGACATTGCATGAAACAATAATGCTGTCAAATTGATCCTGATCGAAAGTGCCCATCAGTCTGACAATTGCAACTGCAATTTCCGAACTTACACAAAACATCCACATATAGATTGTGCTCTGCTACTCCAAGTTTGTTCCTTGCTTCAAGTGTGTAGTTGCCACTATCATGTCTTGTCAAACGCGTTGGGAGAAACACATTTTTTCCATCTTTAAGCCAGGTGACGGTAGGCTCAGGGTGTCCCTCAGGTTTACATAGCATTTCAGTATTCTCTTGAACCACATATTGATCTTTGCAGGTAAATGCAGGACGATCTGTGAGGATTGCATCAACAAAGTCATCAGAATCTACTATGACAAAAGACGTCTTAATGAGGCTTTTATACACTTCATTTAGGATTAGGAATCATGGGAAATGGTAATGTATTTGTATATCTGATAAGGAAACATGGTTAAAAAAAAAAAAAAAAGTTCAGTGTATCTGGTAAACTCACATAACACACTGATGTGAATGGAGGTACTGCTATTGCCCATGGAATTTACGGCTTTTAATTCAAAATTTCCAGAGTGCATCCTGGTAAGCGGCTCAGAGGCATTGAATGGTGACTCCTGATAGTACCACTGAACAGTGGATGGAGGGTTCCCAACAACGTCACAGGGCACATGGTTCAGAGTGAGGATGCCCTCCTGCCCAGCGAAATCACTTGCACAGGATCGGAAGAATGGCTTATCTACAAGTGGAACACAAAGGAAAACTTCATCTCAACATTGGGTAATCACAACTTCTAAATGATGACTACTGAGTAGGTAAGTAAAAATCTGATGACAATGAATAGATAACTGGAAAACTCACACTGCACATCAGCGATGTACGGGGCTGAGGTAACTGTAGGGAGAAGCTGTGTTCCATTCTGTAATACGAAGGACAGCTGAGCCTCACATACGAATTTTGCCCCATTGTCATTACTGCTGGGAGTAATTGTCCAAGGAACAGACAAATCTTCTGGGTACTTTGTCTTATTATTCCATGTTTTCGTGTCCACAGTTTCATTGCCTTTGTACCATCTCACAGTGAGGTTGTGCACAGGAGCCACATTGACGATGGTGCACATCAGATTGTATTTAATGCCCTCCCTCATCGGACCACTATGACCATGTGGAGAGATCGACACACTGTCTGGGGTTTCTGTAAAGAAAAGAAGTTGAATAAAAACTTCTGAGTAAAAACTATAATTGTGAAAAATAAACTTATATTAATATGAATATAGGGAGTGTGTATATGTATGTGCATAAGTACATCCTAACCTTTACAACAATTACATTTGAATCTGTGATATTCTCTGTGGTGGTATTCTCAGCACCACCTCTTCCCTGTTTATTGTGCATTAAATGGAGTGGTACTGTAAACTTTTACTTACTATAAAGAGTCACAGGTAGTGTCTTTATACACTGTTCACCATCAAGGAGATTAATGAAGCACTTAGGCTCCATGTCCCAGTTTTTGAGAAGTTTTGGGTTCCAAGTGACAAACTGCACACCGTTCACGTAGCCTGTGCCTGCAGTTGTGGCCTCCCAGCCCATTCCATAAGCCCCCATGGATGTAGTGCAGTTGACTGAAGCTGAACCTTCATATTTCACCACCACACTGGCAGGCATCAACTCAAGCGGGCAAGCTTCTATCAAAAGGCAAAGCATAGACACATTCAATCCAATCAAAGCTTCATTTTGATACACAATCATTTTGAAGTAAGAAAGCTATTAACAGCAGATAAATTTGATAGTTGTGGATTGAAGTGGTGCAAATTCTAGACCACAGGTTAACCAGAAGAATTTAATGCAAAAGACACAAGGATGTACTTTTTGGTGCAGATGCCACTTGAGTGGTCGGGGCTGCTGCGGGGGGTGTCACTTCAACGTCTATCTGCTTAATTGCTTTCCCCAGTTTATTGGTGGCTATGCAGTAGTAGGTTGTGCTGGTGTTCACTCCTGGAATGATAAGACTCTGGTTCTCCACAGTCTTCAGTTTATTAAGTCCTGCAGTGTCATAGGCCCACTGGACCTCAGGAGGAGGGTTCCCCTCAACCTCACAGGCTAGCTGGACATCACTGCCCTCTTCCACAGGATAAATTTTATGTGAGCGTTGGAATTCAGGAGCATCTAAGGGGGCAAGTGTAGGCATTTTAATCTTTCAAATATTTATATAGTCAAGGAATGTAGCAGAGCTGATTTGAAATTTTAGACATTATTAAACATTTTCAACATTCTCTGCGTTACTTACACTCTATCGTGACAGTAATGGTAGCATTAGCACTGCCCAGGACATTGGAGGCTCTGAGCTCATACTCTCCTGAATCCTCCCTGGTCAAGGGCACAGAGTCATTAATTAGTCTTCCTTGGTGGTACCATTCAACTTTAGTGGCAGGGTTCCCATCAGCTTGGCAGGTCGTCATGTTCAAATAGAAATTATGTTCTTCACCAGTGACACTGCTTGGGCACTGAACCACCGGCTTATCTGGAAACAGGGCAAGGTAAAATTAAGCATAGTGTTACAATCTGCATTAGGATACTCTTGGATACACAAACGCATATTGCACAACTGCAACATATTTATTTCTATTTCAGAATAACATTAGAATGCTGATCTACTCACAATGCACATCAATACTGTATACATTAGAAACAACGGGAAGTTGTGGTCCATCTGGTCCCAAGTCCAGCTGAGCCTCACATCTTATCTGATTTCCATTGTCTTTTCTGCTGACATTCAGCATCAGAACAGAAGATGTGCTTACTGGTGTTTTGGTCATGTTCAAGAAAGTGTTGTTACGGATGGCTTCATTGCCTCGGTACCATGTCACAGTGAGGTTTTGCAAAGGAGTAACATTGTTAATGTCACACTGTAGCTCGTACTGTGTCCCCTCCATGACAGGATTAAAGTGGCGGACAGGAAACATATCGGCGTGCTCTGGATTCCCTGTTGAAACAAAATAGTGAGTACGTAGCTACTTTATCATGTGCGACTCTTATTTTCTATTCATACCATTCATGCAAAATCACACTTACTGTATATGGTGAGGGGGAGGTCTTTGCTGCATTCATGAGTGTCATTGAGCTTCATTATACACTGAGGCTGCACATCCCAGTTTGATATGTTCATTATCAAGACAGCATACCCAGATCTGTTCACCGACTCAGCAGGTGAAGGTTTCCAGAAAAAGTCCTCAAAAGTATAATCTTTGCTAGAGCAGTTGACTTCGACTTGTTGCCCATATTCTACTACAAGCTCAGGAGGGTCCAGGGTGAGAGAGTCGAACTCAGGTGGGCAGGTTCTATCGGCATCTGTTGATACACAAACAGTGATTGTTATAATAAGGTTAAGACCTTAACTTAGGTCCGGGAGCAAGGACCACACCCCAACTACACCTGCAATCAGCTAACCTTATACTAGTCTAACCCACCCTCTCCCATCTCCCACCCACCCTACCACTACCAACATCCAGGTCTCATCCCTTCTCCTCATCCATGCCATCCATGCCCCCATTCTGCCCTCCCAGC
>OMLF01011625.1:18114-36469 GCA_900302615.1 Holocentrus rufus
CACCTCTCTTCACTTCCCCCATCGCATATCTCCCCATCCCTATATTCTCTTTCTTTGGAATCATCGGGAGGCTCAGCAGAGTGCAAGACAGAAACCCCACACTGAGCCTCCACCTCCCTGCGTTGTGGCGCGTTCTACTCAGACAGCCTCCTTCTATCAGCCATTATACACCTCTATCTCAATAAATCATGAATCGTCAACTCATTGTTGTTTGGTCTTTGCTACTGAATTGGTCTTTAACCATAAACTATGCTGCACCCTGGTGGCATTTTTAGCATGCATACCATTTACTCATAACTACGTACAGTTAAATTCCTGCTCAAACTATGCTGACACAAACTCTACTCTCTTGTAGGGCTGGGGAATAAAACAATGACAAAAGCTATTGCAATGTATTTTTCCCTAATAGAAATATAAGGAATGACCAATAAAATAAAATAAATATAAAAAATAATTATATCCCATGATTCACATGCAAATTACCAATCATGGCAAGAAGAGACAAAAGTCGCATGGTTGCATACCCAGTCACGAAAGAGGAGACACACACAGGGACTGCACACTGTATTATTTTGGGAGGCTAAAGGAGATTCGCATGGTGGTAATGATACACAATCTAGTTTCTTCAGATTTCACTCGGAAGAATAAAGTAGTCTTTAAATGTGAAATAAAAAATTATCTGATATATATTGATATGATTATAGATATCAACTGATATGATCAATTTTAGCATGGTAAAAGTTTTGTCCATATCGCCCAGCCCTACTTTGTTGTGTGTCATCACAGTAGCTGTCACAAAAACTCTGACATTACGAATATGGGTTCTGATCACTGAGACACTGCACCAAATCTTTTTTGAAAAGGAAATATTCAAACACAAAAAATATACATGATCTTATCAGTTCTATTCCTACTGTGTATTGCCTTAAATATTTGTAATTTCAGGCACATAATGTTCATACAATGCTGTTACAAAAAAGGGAAATACTGCATGTTTCATTCCCTCAAGAAATATGCTCATGTTCGTCCTATTGTGTAAGTGGATAACAATACAAAAAATACATATAATCTGCCTGTGCAAAACAAAAAGAGTGTGATGGATTTGCTGCAATGTTACGGAAATATTTAAGAACATGAAAATACCGCCAACCACACTCTCTGACAACACAAAAGTATACCGCAGCCTGTCAACTTTCATGAAAAGTACAGAGGAAGTTTTTGTACCACAGAAATTATAACACCTACCCCTCCCGCTTAAAACCAAGGCTCTGTGAAATGAAAAGAACTGTTCATTTGGTCTATTATTCTGTTATAGTTGTAAAATAGTTAACTTTCATCTCTTGTCCCTCTAAATGACAAAATCACTGAAGTCTCAACAAAATTCCCCATCTCAGAGAGGATTTAATATATTTTTCAAAAATCTTTAATCGATGAGTATGGATATGTTTTTCACAGCTTGTATTTATAATTAACATCACTGATACCGTGTGTAAGCTGCTGCATTTAGAACATAGTAAGCAATTACCTGATCATCTTTATATGTAAATGTATTACCTCTATGGTCCAAAATAAAATAAAAAACTTTAACGGGTGCACAGTTATCAGCGAGGATCAGAACAAACAAAATACCGCCACACACAGATGATCTCTGTGTGCCAGTAATTTGTTTGTTCTCAAGAATTATCTCTATCCAAGTATTATATCTATCCGTAGCATCACAGGACAAATTCAGTTTTAGAGTCAAACCCAACTATTGTAGGTCAGCATTAACACTCACCACAATGTAAAAGCATCAGCATGAGAAGGCCCAACATCCTGAGAGGCAGCATGGTGGATCTCAGGAAGACCACACAGCAGCAGGGGGGCGGGCAGGTGAAGTGAGGGTTGCTTCAGAGGATGTTTCCGCTTCTGGCTCTGGATGGTACGGATCTTGGCTCGGTGTTGGTCTTGATGGCAACGTGTTGTTGTCAGTTAAGGGAACATACCCAGATGTCACCAATGTGAAAAAGAAAGTAGTCAAGAGGAAATTCGACACCCTGAGGACAGGAAACTGCATGTTAACGGAAATATGACATCAAAACCGCAGATAGGGTGACTGGATGATCGACTCCTCCCACACCTCGTATAATCATACAGGATATCCAATAGATCTAATAGATGGCGGGTTCCCTGCATTATGCTTCCTTTTTTTATATATAATTTCCAGCATGCTTCATTTTAATGCATTTCCTGATATATTTTTAACCTCACTTTGAGATTAAAGAAAATTAAAACACCTGAATCCGAATAGTGGGGTGACCAGATCCAAATGACCCCTGTGCAGGACAATCATGTTGGTTTTCCAAAACATTTCAGGCCAGTTCAATAATATTGAATAAAAGGTGGGAAAATGTTAAATTAATGATATATGTGTTATATTCTTCATGATAATCTGACAATAATGGATTTTCTTTTTTAAAACTTCATTTTAGGTTCAATAGTCGGTCTGTAAAATACACACCTTTAGAATGACAAGCAATCTAAGATTCTATAATGCAACAGGCTAATTAGGCTACAATCATATCATGGGCATACTTAGACAACATTTATACATAGAATAAAATGAAATGAAAAATAAAAATAAAATCAAGATGAAAGCAGAAGAATAAGTGCAATAAGATAATTGTGAATCGAATCTAATCTAACCTAATCGATAACATAATGTGAAATGATAAGTCTGCTTACATTAAAGAACTTTATTCATAGCAGTCTGCAGAACACCTAGCACCTGCATAAATAACTCTCACTTCCTTCTGCCCACAGCTCTCAGCCTACAACAGCCTACTAGAAAATTTGCCTAACTGTCTTTGCTTTGTCTTTAATCTTGCACATTCTGTCTGGCCGTCAGAGAGTCAGGAGCTGCAACAAATATTACAGGAACCCTAAGTTACTCAAGTGTATTTATTCTATTTTACTTTATTTATTATTTATTTTCTGCACCCTCCATACTTGTGTACTCTACTCTCTGAGTGCATGTGCAACATTTGGCAAATGATTGTGCTCTGTATTTGAGATTAAAATTTGTCTTTGAACTGGCAAAATCTCACCTGTCAGGTCTTCGGCGGAGCTATCGCCTCTAGACATTTGCTGGATGTAAAACTTAATCATGATCAACACTGAGCTTTTCAAAAAATTTAGGCCTAAATTTCCTCAGACCGAATCACCTTGATGTCACGTTAACAACAACAGTCACCTCCGAGTAGAAAAGTGGCGATTAGTTTTAATTACAGAGGTTTGAGAATCGGCAAATCTGACCCATTTCTGTGGTCATTTTCAGCCGTGATCGTGACGTTCAACGATATAGGCTACAGGTAAACACTGTGGTACGGCCAGTCTGACATCTCTGTTGTTATTATGTTGCATAGCTGGCGTCTTTGATGTACTAAAAGATATCCTCATTTTCCCTCCTCCTTTAGACAGTCAATCCAGGCGTCTTTGAGCAAGTTTGGTCTTCTCAGATGGAAATCTGAAAAATCCGACCCCCGGCACCCCAATACACAACAGGATGTAACCATCTTGAGTTGAAAATATATTTCAGTTGTTACGTATTTCGCCCCCTTCTGCTCTGCGCAGTTAAAATTGTATGAAGGCTACGTGGCGCAGCGGTTTTCTAACCGGAACTTATTTTCAACAAATATTGTGATTCGGCCTAAACACAACGCGCTATGCCTACTGTGATTGTTTTGAAATACTGAAGAGACATGAAAGCATCAAATGTAGAGAGCTGTCAGTAATTTTCCGACTCTCCATCGTTAACTTGCTGTGTAAAGAGACTCTTTACGTGGTGTAACGTTGCAGATATTTGTCAGCAGACTTAGTTGGATGTAAAGGTGCGGGGGTTAGTTTTGTTTGTTTGTTTTGTTTTTATAAATAATAGGCGCTTAAATGTCTCTTTTATATTTCCCTCCAACATGAAGAATATATGCTTTCATAGCCTAGTGATGTGACTGTCAGAAATGATAAGCCTGCCTCCTGCTCAAAGCACTGAATGCGTCTTGATAAGTAAACAAACAGGCCAGTTCGGTTTGCATCACCTTGAGCCAAGAAGGGCTCCTTAACACCCTAGCAAGAAAAGCTGTAGACCCACGTCAATAAAGTTTAATGCAAAATATGCTGTATCTGTGCATTCAGAAAATACGAAATAATGAAAATGTCTGCAGAGTCAGGCTTTCACAGACCGCGCGCACACGTGACAGCTCATTTCGGTTTATGCCGCATAAATGTAGAAAAATGAATGAGAAAATAACTATTGATTTAAACTAATGTACATTTATTTGGGCAGGGGTGGGGGCTCATACATTTTAATAGGCCTAGCGACGCCTATGACACAGAGGACGAACATATCGACTTGGTGAACATGAAAACTACCAATGAGCACCAGTATTAAGTTATGCCTCATCATTATTGGGATAATTTTCTCTGTAATCTCGATGATGAGGACTTTTAATAAATGCAGAGACAGAGAGACTCTGTACTGTTCTGGGATTACATTGAACTATTCTTTAATCATCTTCTTCGGGCCTCTCTGTACATGACATTAGCATCTTCAGCTTCTCAACACTTTTTCCTCTGACATGTCCACAGTCCAAGTGTGTTATGCGGGCTTGATCATCATGGAAACTCGCTTAAGAGAGTAGGATCCTCCATGGAACTCCGCCCAGTAGACCCCATCCTGGTAGCGGCTGCGGTAGTGTCCACCTCGATACCACACACCATTTAGGTTGGAGTGTGCGCACATGTGGTACCACCAGCCTCCCTTCTGGTAATGGGCGCAGTTACCTGAGGAGGCATTAAGAAAACAGACTGTTTAGAGAACAAGAATCAGTAACACCAGAGAGCTAATATAAAGGAGTGGAGCGAGAGAGATGACCTGAGTAGCTGTCCTTGTCTCGGTCTAGAGTGGTGAAGGCCTTGTTGTTGTGCCACGAGAGGGAGTCCCCAGCATTGCCATGGTATTCCCCCAACCGCAGACGGTACCAGTCACTCTCTGGTTCCAGGTGGAAGCTGTCATACTCAGCAAACACCTGCCGGCCCTGCCAGTCTTCCAGCGCCACTCGTAACTTATAGTGGGCCTGTTTCGTCAACCAGTAGAGGTGCTCCAAACCAAGCCAGTACTCTCCATCTAGGTTCCCAAAGCCTTGCTGCAAACAGAACAACACATTAGTTATAATCTAAAAAAATACAAAAAAAAAATGTTTTGTGCATGTTTTCTTCCTTTACATTAAAAAATGATGAAAATGAAGCAGAATGATGACTTGAAAAACACAAAATATGAATGAAATATTTACAGTGATTCATAACCATAGTCATATTGATTTGGGCTCCAGTGTGTTTGATGGGATTTAAATATGTGTGAAATCACCTTATATTGCTCCCAGGTCCTGAAAAAGTTGACCGATCCATCCTGTCTCCTCTGAATGACCGTCCAGCCCCCCTGAGCCCGACTCTGCTCACACCAGGCCTGCAGGAGTCGGTTGGCACTCTGTGGGCGGAGCAGGTAGATCCCACTGGTGGTCTCGCCTGAATCTAGCACATGCTGGCAGTCCCGCCAGGGCCCTGAGTGACACATAACACATAATGCGGCCTTCAAAGGCTTTTAGGACACGTGGGAGAGCAGTATATGTGACCGAGGGAGGACTCTGGAATTGTGTTTGTTTTAATGTCAATAAGCTCACAGATACACGGCAGCTCCAGCTTATCTTTTTAGAACTGGAGAATCCTTTCTCAATGCATGTTTAGTGTCTCATGTCACACTGATAAGAGAAAATGTACACATAGAGGAAAGTCTCCCACACCCAGAGCTCATGTTAGATAAGCATTAGCATTTAAACTCAAAGCCTGGTTCAGTCAAAGTTACACGGAGTGCATGTAGCAATGCCTGGTCTTTCATCAGACCGTTAGAGATGCAGTGAGTCACCCATGGTTGCAAGTTGGAAATAGTGAGCAATTCTGAGTCGCTTTGCTTCTGCTTTTACCTAGAAGGACTGTGTACATTAAAATGCTCTACTTTGTAATTTCACACATTCCTGTTGTTCTAGTATTATGGCATCAAGGACGAAAAAACAGTCTTTAAGGCTCCAAAAAATGCTGTGGTTTGTGTGTGTACATGTATGCCTCACTGTGAGAATTTGTCCTCGGTTCTGATGAGACCTGCCAGCAGTCTTTTGACATTGTTTAGGCATTCCCAGATAGATAGCGTTTCTCCCAGGGGGTCACTGACTCCTTCAGTTACTGCTACTTATCTAGGGAGCTAAATAACTCTGACAGAACATGAACATATGCTTGTTCTAGTTTCTAAAATCAAACTACAGTTAAAGACAAATAAAAGAATGTATTTTCTTGTGATTGGTGTGGTATCCCGTCAATCCGTGAGTATCGATAGAATCAAAGCACAAAATAAACATTATGAAGACAACAAATAAGCTTTAAAAAGGTACTGTTCCATTTCACATGATTGCTTTACATGGACCATCTTGTACCCTTTTAGATGCTCTACAAGACATGTTTTACAGTAATATACCTGGGCTCTTTGTAACAGGGAAGCTAATGAACGGAGGGTCCGTAACAGTGTTGGCTGTGGTGGTGGGGAAGGCATTGCCGCCTGTTGTTTTTTCCTGCTGTGGTGGGAGGGCACTTTGGTCCCTTTGAACGTCATTGGTCATTTCGTTGGCCTCAGAGCTGTAATTAGGTTGTACATTAGACTGGGTTCTTGGTGGCTCAGTTGTTACCTGCCCAGATCAACACAAAAAACATATCTTCAGTTCCTGTGTCCAAACCCAGAATAGATTTGTAAGATGTAGACCAAAGTTTGTTACCTACCAGTAATGGCGGCGTGGCGTCCCTGCACTGACATTGCTTCTCCAGACGGGCAATAAGCTGGTTCTGGGAGCTCATGGTGGAGGTGAGGGCTCCATATTTCTTATCCAGCTCCCTGTAATTACTAGATACCTGCAGTGCCTGAGATGTTCCACCAGTAGCAACAGACATAAGGATTAGCATGATAATGATTATGGTAAGATGCTGGATACTGCTGCTTCAAAGGTAGCTTTGAATCAGCTGCTCACCTGTGTAGTAGCATTCAGCAGAAGGTTCTCAACCCTCCGCTGCTCCAAAGCCTGGTCTTTTTTGTGGATAACTTCATGCAGGAGCTGGGCATAGAGCTGGGCGATGCGAGCGTTCATGCTGTTACTCTCTTTGCGTAGGGCTCTCACCTCCATGGCAAGAGCTCCCTCCTGCTCCAGTTGCCCCCGGAGCTTTTCCAGCTGCTCCTGCTGCCGTTTGAGCTCTGCCCGCAACGCTGCCACCTCAGAGTGGTTGGCAGCGATGGACTCTGTGTTCACGCACAACGCCCCTGTCAGTTTTTGCTGCGGAACAATGAAGGTGTAGGAGCAGCGACCCGCTTTTGTCTCAGAAGAGCGTGATGGCTGTTTCTGACCATTCTCCCCATGGGCGCCCTCCTTCTGCCCCCCAGCTTCTGGTATGCCCAGACACAGTGAAAAGAAGAGAGTCAGACCTATTGTCAGTGTCTTCTCCATCTATCTGTTGAACTTGCAAAGACACCCTGGGAATGGAGGAGGGAACAAGATTAGGCATTCCTCAACAACATGCAACACCTGATAACTTTTGAGGGGAACCTAATCATTCATAAGCCTGTCTATCACTCTGTTGCAATAACCTGGAGCAAATTTTAACCTAAGTATTAAAGAAAAAGATTATTCTTCAGGGCCTGGATGTTCACCAGATGTTCCCTTGTAAGGTGTAAGTACACATAATCTGAGTCTTTCCTCCTGGTTGGAATTTATTTGCAGGTCAACACTGAAGGGACGACAGTCAACACAAGCCAGCCAGAATCAACACAACTCCTTGCCATGGTCAACAGACTCTTTAAAGGGTCAGCTTCAGTTCCCAGTAAAACAACCACGGTCAACACCATAAACACCATCAGTGCCAAAAGGTCAATGTTGACAGTTCACACAAAAATCTCTTTTATAATTTTCTCATTGAGGCACATTACTGGAATCAAATGTTCATGTCCATACATTAAACTTTTTTTCTGAAATAAACTTCCAGTGCAACTTAATGAGAGAGGGAAAACACAGCCAAAGTCTATTGCATGCACGTCAGTTTCACTGTTTCACAGTTTCACTGTTAACGATATAGAATGAGATTGTTTAGATTGGCCATCTACTGTTTTGGCTGCCATACCCAGTTTAACATATGCTAACATCTATACCAATACATTTATATGAAAGTAAATTCTGCCAAAGATGAGATGGTTCATAACTCACTGTATTAGCTGAAGAGTCTTTTGGAACTCTGTGTCCTGATCACGTGAGGAACTGCCGATCTCTGGACGCTAGAATGCAGAGAACACACTAAAACATTTTAAATCACATGATCAGATATGATAAAGATTAAAAAAAATAACTTCTTCCACCAAATTTAAGGTCCTCTGTGGTGCTGCACACAAAAAGAATCCAAAGTGTAGATAAAAGCAAAGAAACTTGGGACAAAGAGAAACCTCAGGGAGACAAAAACTGACACTGACATGCAGGTTTTGGCAGCAGCTAGACCACCCCCAACTTGATCTTTGCCACAGGCTCTCTAAACAAGGAGACACATAATTACACACTAAACTAATGACACCGCCTCCCAGTGCCTCTTTACTAGGGCCCTCAGCACAGGAACCCTGTGCTGTCTCCTCCCTCGGCCATCAACCTGCTACCCTGTCATAGACTTCTTTCTGTAAACATTAGCTCAGCTTATGAAGATGAGACTTGCAGCAATAGAAGAGAAGAGAAGAGAAGAGAAGAGAAGAGAAGAGAAGAGAAGAGAAGAGATGAGAATAACTGAACTAAACTGAACTGAACTGAACTTTTGCTTTTACTTCTGCTGTTGCTGAGGTTTTCTGAATTTCTCCTTTGGGGGATCAATAAAGGCTAGGCTGCTCTACTACCTAACTTTTTACTGGTTTACAAAGAGCTTAATGGTGTTCAGTTTATCTATTTGTCAGATTTGCTTTTATCTTAAATAAACTCTCTTGAACCCTCAGGTCTTCTGGTAGTGGCCTTTTAATTATTCCTAAAGTCAGAGCAAAAACCCACAGTGAGGCATCTTTTCACTTCTACAGTCCCATTCTCTGGAACAGACTTTCATAAGACCAGAAGGCAGCAGAGAGCAGTGGCGATTTTAAAAGCAAACTCAAAGCCTACCTCGTTAGCCTGGGTTTTAATTAAAATATTTGTATTTATTCATTCATTCATTTATTTTGTTTGTTTGGTTTTACCCCTGGCCATCCCTTTTATATTTTGGATTTAATTCCTTTTTATACCTCATTTTTTTATTTTGGATTTAATTCTGTTCTATACTTCTCTTTTTACAAGTTTATTATTTTGTCTTGCTTTAAGTTTTTATTTTATTTACTTTTTTATTGCATTTTTAATACCTCATCTTTTTTATTACTATTTCAATTTTGCTGTCTTAAACTTTTTGTTCACTTTTTTATTGGTTTTAATCTCGCCTCTAGTGTTTGCTCAGCTCTAATTGTCAAGATTTATTACAGTGTTTCCTCTGTTTTCTTATGTTCCCATTTTATTGTGTGATTCACTGGTTTCCTATGTTTTTATTACATTCTCTTTTATTGTGTGAGGCACTTTGTGTTGCATTTGTTTGTATAAAAAGTGCTATACAAATAAAGTATGATTGATTGATTGATTGACTGACTGGTTGATTGATTGATTCTGTGTCGTTTTGCATGCTCCCTGTGTGTTTGTATGAGTTTCTCCCAGTTGCTCGAGTTTCCTCCTAGTCTACAGTGTGAGTGTGAGTTACTGGCGACCTGTCCAGGTTGTGTCCCTGCCTTCTGCCCAGTATATACTGAGATGGGATCCAGAACCCCTGTGCCTTGGGTGTAAAGATAATGTATGAAAGAATGAATTAATGAATGAATAGAAATAAAGCTGAACTGAAAGTGGATGAGGAAATGAGGAAATAGTAATTTCTCCTTCTGCCCCTCTGACCTCGCCCTCGTCTGCATTTCAAATTACTGTAAGCAGTATGTGCAACTTCGACGGGGTGGCTGGGGGTCTCAATGGAATGAATAAAAACTGCATTTAAATGTTTATAAAAATAATAATAAAATAAAATAAACAAACAAATAAATAAAGGCATCAGTTCTTAAGAAAATGTATGAATTAAGATGTTTAGGACTGCGTGTGTGTGTGCGTGTGTGTGTGAGAGAGAGAGAGAGAGAGAGAGAGAGAGAGAGAGCGAGAGAGCGAGCATGTGTGTCGGTACACAAAGTATCGGTTATAAGCTGGAGTGAGTGCGCACGCGCCCGGGTATCGGTGGCGCGCGTGTCGGTTATATGCAGTAGATGCCGACGTGAAACTATGGCCGGACAAAAAATAATAATAATTAAAAAAAATTAAATAGAAAAATCAATTTATGGGGGCCCTCTATAAATAAATGAATGGAATACATTGGAAACACTGCCTTGAGCTGAGTCCGGGCATAACAGTAGGAAACGAGGCTTCTCTTGTGAGGAACTATTTGATGGACCAGCGAGAAGTACGGATCTATTAGGATGTGACACATAAGAGTACCATGTGGAGCTGTGGAGTAGTGTCATGTACTCTGCATGGTTGAGTCCTGTAAAAGCTATAGACGTTAAATGTTTTGGCGATGATTATACCACAGATGTTGTATAGTAATAATAATATACTACAGTAAGACTTCGTGGCGTTTTACTGAATTTATTTACATCTTACCGAATAATGGGGAAATCAAAGGTAAGCAAGGATATGTTAACTGGCTAAAGTTAGCCTGCGCTAGCTTGTTAACCTTAGCTGAAATTATCGAACATAATAGAAGCGCAGTGGTTATAAATGCATACGACAGTGCCTAGTATCGATATATAAATATAATCGAAACTAGATGTTACCCACTTATCACAAAAAATGGTGTTGTGTTTGGAGGTTAGCGTTAGCTGTATACTGCTAAATTACGATGGGATTAACTTGCAACGTTGCCAGGGCTGCGGCTAAAAACATCCATTTGAATTTTAATGGCCCAGTTGCGCTAGCCTGGTCATTGCTACCTACTGTTATTTGAAGCAAACAGACACTAATCTGTTAAGTAGCACTGTAACCTTATGTCTGCATAAATAAGTAGCATTGGCACTGTGTTTTCAGACCAAGAATCAGAAGAAATCCCAAGCTACTGCCAACCATGTGGCTGAAGAGGCCTACGGGACTGTTCCCCACTCGTTCGTTTTTCACCGGGGTCAGATCGGAAAAAACGTGGGTCAGCTTGTCCAGGATATGCGACAAGTCATGATGCCTTACACTGCCGAGTCCCTGAAGGTGAGTCTTTTTTTCTAGTAGTCTTCTTCTTCATCTTGCTTTACCAGCAGTTCACACCATGATGTGCTAAACTTTATCTGAATTGTACAATGCACTATGCCCTGCAAACTCAGCTATTAGAAGTGGCCCAAATTAGATTATTTTTAAGTTTGACTGGAAATTTGATTAGCTATTTACAAGTATAGGTATGTTGCTTGATATGGGTTTCATTATAAACTTTTGAGAAAACAACTTTTCTTTGTCAAACTGTTTGAGAACCACCATCCCGTGAGAGTTATTTGTACAATTTTTGATGGACTTGTCTGAATTTTGTGACATTGTTATTGTGCATTTGTTCACCAGATCAGGAAGAAGAATGTGCTCAAAGACTTTGTGGCAGTAGCAGGACCACTGGGAGTGACGCACTTTATAGTCTTCAGCAAGACTCCCAGCAGTGTCAACTTGGTGAGATCATTGTCTAAACAGACCATTTGCAAACAGTTCTCAAGACATCCTAAACTAAGATAGATCAGCCACTTTATACTTAAGTCAAGCGGAAGTTCTCTTTAGTTTTGGGCAGTATTGAATTCTTGATTTCTGAACACGTTTTTCCCCTCAGAGGCTGGCTCGACTTCCCAGAGGTCCCACACTTCATTTCAGAGTGACCAAGGTATAGATATAACTGCATGTGATCATGAATAGTGTAAATGGAAAGGCTCAGACGATGACATTCAAGTATTTGACTTTTGAATGATGTTTTTCAAAGTAAACGCACTGATGAGCCCAAACCAAAAAATCTGTCAAAATCCCAAAGCTATTTTGATTATTTGTCTTTGATTTTCCTCCCGTAAACTCTCGTGAACTTTTTTTTCCCAGTACTCTCTTGTCAAAGATGTGGTGTCATCACTGAAGAGGCACAGGATGCATGAGCAGCAGTTCGCACATCATCCACTGCTCATCCTCAATAACTTTGGGTCTGACGGCATGCAGGTCAAACTAATGGCCACCATGTTTCAAAACCTGTTTCCTTCCATCAACGTGCACAAGGTATGTTTCATTAGTAAAACGGTAAACATTACAGCATTACATCAAGGAATAATCTGCATGATGAAAGTATAGTCTTCTGAGGTCATCTTACCTCTGAAGATTTGTCAAAAGTAAACGCTTTCTGATATGTCAATCCTTGAATTTTTCCAGCCTTATTTAAAAAAAAAAAAGCAGAGTTAGTGTTCCAGTAAGAAATGTGGATTTTTCTGTTTCTAGATAAGCCTCAATAATATCAAAAGGTGTGTTCTTCTGAATTACAACCCGGAGTCTCAGGAGATAGAATTTCGGCATTAGTAAGTATAAATATTTTGTTCTTGCTTTCTCCGTTAAGCTCCATTTGTTACCTTCCTGGTGTCTTGTGAGCTAGCTAGTAAGAAGCAGTGGTTGTATACCTTCACTTGTGGTTATTTATAGCCAGAGGTGACAGTTAAAGCACACAGATGTTACTGCATATAAAACAGTTTCTTGAATAGACTGTTGGGCTCGGATGATGAAAGATTTGACTTGACTGTTCAGTGATGCATGTTCAAAGTAAACGCACTGATGAGCCTTGACACAAAACATCCGGACCGCGAGTATCTTATCGACCGCTCAGCGTCACACACAACTCTTCTACCTCGTTTCCAACCTGCAGCAGCCTGAAGGTGGTTCCTGTGGGCATGAGCCGCGGAGTCAAGAAGCTGATGCAGGAGAGGTTCCCCAACATGAGCAAATTCGAGGACATCAGTGAGCTGCTGATGAAGTAAGATTCTTGTGAAGGTACAATTGTCATTCAGTGCTGAGGCGAAAAGGTGCTTAGTTTTATAGAGAGCCTCGTTGTTCTGGCGGGTTTTGTAACATCTGTAAAAATAAATGATCTGGTGTTGTATCTAAAGAGCTCAGACTTGATCTGATCTTTTGTTCCCTGCTCCACAACTTTCAGGGGAGCCAACCTTTCAGAGAGTGAAGCAGAGCAAGACGGGGAACACAACATAACCGAACTTCCACAGGTCTACTCTGGCCGCGGCAACATGGCGTCCCAGCAGAGTGCTGTCCGCCTGACTGAGGTAATAATTATGTCTAAAGAGTTGAATATTTGGACCCATATGTCAGTGATGTTGAGTGGGTGGCAGCTGAACTGTGCTGCTGTCCTGTCTTCAGATTGGTCCTCGCATGACGCTGCAACTGATGAAGATCCAAGAAGGTTTGGGAGAGGGGAACATTCTCTATCACGCAGTCAGTGAGTGCACCTTTCAGTTTTTTCTTCATGTTTGTTATTCAGATGTACATGATGAAGCAATAAGTATGAACTCTGTGATTTTTCTCAAAAAGTAAACGCTTACTGATGCATCCGCAGACTACTGTGGTTCATGTGGACTTAATAGAAACTGTCACTAAATGGGGTTTGCTGTGTACCATCTTTGCAGTATCCAAGACCGAGGAGGAACTTCAGGAAATCCTGATGAGAAAAGAGGCCCAGCTCAAAGAGAAAGAGGACCGCCGCAAAAATCAGGAGCAGAATGTTGCCCTGAAGAAAGAGAAGCGAGAGGAGAACAAGTAATTTTGCTCTCAGGATAATTTGACTCTTCTTGATGAAGCTATTTTTCTGTTGGTTGGAGTGCAAAATTAAAAAATTGTTTTCCTATCAGGAAAAGGAGCCTGGAGGGCATCAAGAGGAAACGCAAGGAGGCTGAAGAGGACGACAGTGAGGTGGAGGACCCGGGGACGCAGGAGGATCAGGCAGCTGCTGCTGAATCTGAAGATGAGGAGGAGTACTACAGACAGGCAGTAGGAGAGGAGCCAGATGAAGGTGATTAAAATCGATAAATAATCTGTTGCAGTATAGGTTCGGAATTTTAAACTCAGCCCTTATTAAAATGTTGATGCATAGCACAACCTCACAGCAAACTTATTATAAAGAGTTTTAAGACGTGCTTGACTGTGCTGTGAGTTTCAAATTTTAAAAAAGGACATTTATATTTTTTGAGGCTGAAAATGAGTGCCGAGTTGTAGGCTAACAGCAAGAGCTCCAGCAGAGTGTCTCATCACTGAAGTTTGTGCTGATGTTGTGCTATGTACAGCTATAAATAATGGGTATTTTTATTTTAATATAGCCTGGGTTGAAAATCACTAATCCTGTCCTTGAAATCTCATGGCTTATATTTTGTTTATACTAACAAATACCATCTTTTTTTGTTGTTTGTTTTCAATCAGGCATGTTCCCTGCCAAGAAGAGGCGACACCCAGGAAAGTCCCCAGGACCCTTCAAGAAGAGGAAGCTGTCCCCCGGAAAATCATCGGGGAAAGACAGAAATGTTAAATCGCCTAAAAGAAACGGACCAGGAGGACAGCGCAGAGAGAAAACAGGAGATCAACAAAGAAAAGGAGGGAAGAAATTCAGGGATGGAGACAAACCATTTGTAAAGAAAGGCAGGCCTGGCGGCAAGGCGTTCGGGTCTAAGAAATCCGGTGACGGGGAAAAGAGGTTTGGTGGGAAGAAAAAATTTGACAGAAACAAAATTGGTGGAAAGAAAAAGACAGAGGGGGCATTCAAATCTAAGGGACAGAAAGGCAAGCCTGGCTTCAGGAAGAAAGGTCCTGGTGGCGGAGCAAAGCAAGGCTTCAAACAGAGGAAGGGAAAAGGCTGAGTTTTCCTGCTCCTTCGTGCTGGACAGAGACACGGACTGCACTGCCGCAGTGAACACCAGAGGGCGGCGTGGATTCATCATCAGCGAGGCCTCAGTCTGTTAAGACCTCAGACTGGTGGTGAGGGACATGTTGACATGTTGATTGTTGTAAATCATCAGAGACTAAAGGTTCTATGTTTTATACTCTATGAATGAATAATTAAAATGTGCTTTGACCAATAAAGTTCTTAAAGAAACAAGTTCTGCTGCTTAATGAGTGCTTTTATATGTTAAAAGGTGCTGTTGGGGCAGACATTTTCATAGTGCACACTGAGCTTAGAACTTAGTATCTGGCAGCTGGCCTGTTTTCATGCATTATCTTAATGGAGGGTTACAGGGTTGTGGATGCTAAAAACAAATAAAATGATTGGGCTTGCTTTAAACAGTGTGAGTAAACAAGACTAGGCAAGTCTGGTTTAGATGGATCACCCCTGCCGCCCGAGGGGAATGTTTCAGATTCAGTCAATCAGTTTGGGACATAGAGCAGGCCAGACCTGAACAGCCCATCCGGGTGGTCAAAAAAATTTTTTTTCTTTGTGGCTAGGTAACATTTTGAGGGTTTCAGAAATCTACAGGATTAATGGGAAGAATAAATGTGACCAACAGCAAGGTTTGTATGACAGGAGACATTTTCACTTATGGCTTTGGTATTTCTTAACAGTAGATGTGCTTTGTAAAAACTTAAAATTTTTATTTTTCTTACATTTTATGCAGTAGATTTGTCCAGAATGCAGTTTGTCATGGACTCCATAAACTATTGAACCCTCAACCAGTCAGTTTTCTGATGATGAACAATGAAATATGACGCATTTATTGGTCAATTGTTTAAAAAAAAAAAAAACATCGTCATGGGCAGTTTCACTTCTTAAAATTACAACAGTGATGGGTGACTCTAAGGAAGTGCGGTGACATTGTTGACTGTGGTGCAAACGCTCCACGCTGCGGCAAGATCATTATCAAGTCAACCTCTTAATACTTTCTTTACAGTTGAACAGGAAATGTGAGACTGTTTGCACGTCTGCCTGGGGTAAGTATACTTCTTTCTATAGATCTTTGTTATGCTGCTTTGGGCTAATAGTTAATATTTTTATCTTTGAGAGCCTTTTCCATGAATGGATCCATTTCTCCTGTTACAAATGATAAATGCACCTAGTAAATGCACTGCCACATTTTCTTAAAATTATGTAACATTTTACCCCTTCAGTGCAGTAATGGATTGCCCAACTTATTACCAATGCCTTATTATATTGTGTATAAGATGATATTGTAATGTAACATCATATATTCACACAAAAAATGACTCAGAGCTGATGTGACTTAACTACCTCCATTTACAGATATTTTAAAGATCCCAATACAACTTCTCGAATGGTATACATTGTGTGAAAGTGGCCAGATAATCTCCAGCTGACATCATGACTCAAAACATAACAGTCTGTGAGAAATTTCAAATATCACTGCTGCCTTCGGTGTATGGGATTGAATTCTGTGTGGCCATGGCTGGCAACCTGTTTGCCCTGTGGCTGCTGGTGACCAGAGAGAGAAGGAACTGGCACACCGGCGTCGTCCTGTCCTGCAACCTGGCCATCAGTGACCTGCTCTACGTCCTGACCCTGCCTTTGCTGATTGTGTACTACAAACGGGAGAAAGACTGGATATTTGGCGAGGAGGTGTGTAAAATAGAGAGGTTTCTTTTCACCTGCAACCTTTACGTGAGCATCTTCTTCATCATGGGGATAAGCGTGAACCGCTGCGTGGCCCTCGCGTACCCCTTCTTCAGTCGAAATCACGTGCAGCCTGCCCACGTCAAGGCCGTCAGTGTCATCATCTGGATTCTTGTGGGGGTCATTTCTAGTCCCGTGTTGAAATATGCCTCCACTTGCCCAGCTGAGCATGCCAACAAGACTCTGTGTGTCTCCTATTGCAACCGGACGCATCATGACGAAAGATCTCACTTCACTTACCACATCGTGCTGTCTGTGTTTGGGTTTCTTGTGCCACTACTGGTTACTTTCACTTCATACTCTGTGGTGATTTGGGTGGTATGGAAGAATACAAATATAACCGCACTGGAGAAACGTAAGGTTGCCCTAATGGTCTCATCAGTCGTCGTGCTGTATGCCATTTCTTTTGTCCCTTACCACGTCTTTCAGAACTACCACTACTACCTGAGAATCAATTACCCTGATACGTTTGTCTGCTGGGTTTACAATTCTTACCAAGTGTCCAAAGGACTGGCAGCTTTGAATATGTGTCTCCATCCGCTCCTCTACATGGCTGTGTTTGACAGTATCAGGATAGCTTGCTGTGGGAAGCATGCATAGGACAACAAAAGGAGAGAAATCAAGACTGCTGTTTCCCTGCATCTCTGCTGCTTTTAACTGTCTCAATAATTTAGCTAAATGTGGAAAAAAGAAAAAAATTGAGTGAGGCCTGACTTGTGGGATTGTGTAAAATCTCACAGACTTGAACTCTGCCAAGGAAAGTTGTTTTACTTCTAATACGTCCTCAAAATTCTGTTTTTCTGTGTGTGCTTATACTGTATTATTTTTTTAACATTTACACTGGGACATATCTAGATTTGTAATTAAGGACTCCTCAGATTCCTACATAGTGCATTTTTTTTCTATGTAATTGTGAAACTGAACTTTTGGATGTTTATGTTATGGAAGTCCTTAGGCTCCTGTTTGCAAGCTACTCATGTAAACTACGGTTAGGAAATGTTTGGAAACTCAGTGTATCCAAACCACAATAACTGGAGGAGGGAAGAGACTGGAATTCTTTTTTTTTTTTCTGTGTACATTTCTTTTTTTTTTTCTTTTTTTTTTTTCTTTTTACATTTTTGTCCAATCCATATCTGGTCTGTTCTCATGTTTTTGCTGCATCATATGTCACTAAAGCACTGGATTATCAGTTATTCAGGGTAGAATGAAATTCATCTTCACTATCCACTTGGGTGTTTTTTGTTTGTTTGTTTTTGCTTGTTTGTTTGTTTTGTTTTTTGGTTAATTGAAAAGTTAGTGAGTAAAATATCAGGTAATGAAAACATAAATGTTGACATGTAATGATAAACAGTATCCTAAAGTCCCCCCACTTTCCATTTAGGTGCATACAAACTTTTACACAATAAATTCATTAAAATATCAATAACAAAATTAACATAAACATTTTCCTCTTCTTCCTGCCATTGCAGGTTAAAGAAACTGTCGATATCACTTAGTTTATATTTTCAGCTCAGAGTATTAGTTTCAGCTTTAACAT
>OMLF01011629.1:0-15931 GCA_900302615.1 Holocentrus rufus
TTTCGCATGAGGTCTGTTTCTATGGAAACAACGTCCAGCCCCTTCTATGTTTGGTGTTTTTCTGTCATCGGCCGGCCAAAACTGGACCGACTTGTAAGTAAGGGGAAGAATGCATCACATTTCAAGATTTGCTCCTCTGTCTTTTATTTCTCATTTCCACTCTTGTGCGTCTGAAGGCCGGGAGAGCAGCAGAGAGACGTTTACAGTGTTCAGATCATGCAAGAAGTCGTAACATTTTAATGTTTCCATTGTTTTGGCTCTGTGCTCATCACTTTGGATGTGAAGTCATGCAGACTACACAGCCTTTTTGCATTTCAGTGCATGCATGTCATATAAGGTTTCTGCTGTGGAGTACTGCAGAAAATTGCTCAGATGCCCAATAGTGAACAAGGCTGGGTATATGGCTGCGAGTCAACAAAGGGTATGAGTTATTAAATGAGCTTCAAACAGTCATGGAGTCACCTACAGTTCATCTAAAGGCATCTATTTGAACATGCATTTTATTTGAGAAGTATATTCCAGCTCAAATATGCATTTTGGCAGTCAGAGCCAAATGTTCAGGATTCAATAGTTCTAAAATATAAAGCATGCGGCTTGTGTGTTATGAATTCATCAACCAAGGCCTTAAGTTGCCCATTATCCTTTAAAAAGTGCCTTTAGTAACTGTAATTTTTTTTTGCGATCGATGTTTTTGCGAGAATGAGTGCTACTTGTTTCCTAATTTGGAATAAAACTCAGAATTTTCAGTTAGATTCTTGAAGTTTGTTATTACAAGAGTGTGTTTAACACTTCCATAGCCCTATCTTTGTATGTTTTACCTCAATGTTTACAGTAAGATATATTACCAAATGATTTCATAAACTAACAACACATGTAAGCTGTCACATACTATCCTTAGATTAAAAAAAAAAAAAAATCTTCAGTTTTTAAAAAGTGCAGTGGTAGAGTGGCTGTGTTTAAATAAGGTGCATCATCCTTCCAAGTAGTCTTGATGGTATTTGTGTCTCACTCATTACAGTATGCCTTGTAGATGTCATGTCTTGTATGTCCATGTCGAGTCCTAGTGTAAGATGAAACACGCATTCACATACCACACATTTGTCAGTGACAACAACGTATTACGAAAGCTAACATTTTTCTTTTGTGAAAAACAACTATAACAATGCTAGAATAAATTTGATTTAGGGGATTACACATATCACAGCAAATGACAAGTCATTTAAGAATATCTGAAGAATATTATTGTCATTCCATAAGAGACCGAAAAAACCCAAAATATGGTAAAACTGGGTGTGAATAAATGTTTTCGATACGTTAAAATAAGTTAAATAAGCCACTGCAACATGTCCGTCTAAAGCAATAAGAGCACAGAGCCAATTTGTACATAGGACTCCTGTTGCTTTCCAACTAGCTTCAGGCTCACTCTCATTTTAATACACGGAGAAGTGAATTGAAATTCAGTTTGCAACACAGTACATGCCAATGTCAATAAAAAGCCCTTCTTGTCCATACATACACACACATTCACACTCACTCACACACACACGCACACACACACCCCTCTGACACCTTGATCAGCCAATATAACTGCTAACACCTGTTACTGTGCTATTGTCTTGCAAGCTTATTGTGATGTACTGTACATTCTCCAGCACAGACTCGGGCTGTTTTGTCAAGTGAGGTCTGTGCAGAAGGTTGGTGGGCGCTATACTCTTAATTTTAGGTGTGAGAATATATCGTGGAGTTGACTGCCAACACTGAGCAACCACTGTATGAATATACGTATGCTGGCAATAGTAGATAAAGGAAGCTTGGATAAAATTCAAAGCGAAAAACATGAATTGAAATTAACTTTTAAATGACCCTCCTGATGCATTTGCATAAAAGTCAAGAGCTGTATTTTAAACTAGTCATTACAAAAAACCTGACATTTTAGTAAGTACAGAGAGAATGCAATTTTACCTCTTAAAAAGAAACGTTTTATGACTGTATGGCTCCTCCAAAACAACAGGTTGATTTTTGAGGCCAGGGGGCTTAATGTGTACCAAAGTAGTACAGTCGGTTTTGTAATTAAGTATTGCATTTGATTAGACACAGTTTAAGAGGTTTGGGGTCTGAAGGTGAGCTGCTGAACGAGGAGGAGTGTGAGTGTGTGTGTGAGAGAGAGACTGAGAGAGAGGAAGGAGGGTTGAGTTAGCATGACAACCCTTATTTTGATGGGGCCAAAGCCAAGTATCTCCACATATCCTCTTTCCCTCTCCTATTCATCCCCTTTCCTCCCATCTTTTCCATTTACAGAGCCTCCTCCTCCTCCTCCTCGGCCCATTTCTCTCCTCTCCCTCCCCTCTGCCTTCTCACCATTGCTCTCTTTCTTCTCCCCAAACTCACGTTCTCCTCTTTTCACTCGTCTCTACATTCTCCCTCTCCCTCCTCCTCCTCCTTTCCTTTTTCCCCTCTCTCAATGTCTCACCCTGTTTGTGGAGCTTCACATTCCCCTGTGTTGAGCTTGGAGCATGGGAGAGAGAGGGAGAGCGAGAGAGAAAGACAGAGAATTAATCATCTCAGTGTGGTTTGAATGTATAAACTGGTGTTAGAAAAAAAAAAAAAACATTTGGTACGCTGCTTTGGCAATATCATCTCTGGTAAACACACAGTGCCATAAAGTCATAGAATTGACAAAGATATACCGATAGTGTGAGATGATCGACTCTGTAGCCTTAACCCCAGCACTCTGCTTCTCACTGGCCAGATTGTTCTCCCCACACACACACGCAGACACACACGCAGACACACACACACACACACACACACACACACACACACACACACAGTCTCGTCTCCAGTTGCCAGGGAGACCGCCATACCAGGGCTCTGACCCAGGAGGTTTGGGACTGTTTTTCAACCCCCCCAAAGCAGGGGAGAGATGGCAGCTGTAGGACAGCTGTTTCTACCAGGCCCAAGCTTCAAACCGCAACCATCACCCCACCATTAGGACGGCCTGGACGGCGTTTCAGGGGAGAAAAACACGCCTCAACCAAAATGATTAAATGCATCCCGCCTTGCTAACTATAAAGATCTGAGGAAACAAATGCAGATTCCTCACAGTCCCACGGTGAAATATAGACCTGATTAATTAGCAGTTTATTTTTCAGTGTGATCTCTTTGGCGCCCTGTCTCTTCATCAGCTGTCTTAATCTCTTCTTGGGGGAATCCCACAGCATTAGGCTAGTTGGTTTGCTAGTTAGCATTAGCAGCTGAACCGTTAGCAAACATAAGCTTGAGCAAAGATAATGACCTATAAAACTAGTTGACACACCTGAATTTGATGACCGTATCAACATGAAAATGATGCAGTAAGTTACAGGTGACTGTGGTTTACAGTGATTTTTATAAGAGCTAAGAGCCGTTGTTAGACTCAAAGTATATGACATCTTAACATGAGTTTTACATGTACTGTGAGTTTATTAAATGTGCTGTTAACAAAATGCATTGCTTGTCAGAAGATACAAATTTAAATATTCTTATTTTGTTATTGTTGTTATTGAGCACCACCACTTCATAAAAACAATAAGCCAGTTAAAGCAGCGCTGCTCATCACGTCAACATCTTGTAGATCTCCTAAAATCTGCATCATCTCTTTAGTTTAATTAGAACAACTAAGAAACGTTAGGCTTGGAGCCAATCATGACAGCCATAATACACCATTGTGATTAAAAAAAATGCAACTCTTCAAGAAATCTTATTAATAGAAATAATATGCTCTTTTTCATCTAGCAATAGTTCTTGAACAATTCCTAAACAAAGTGAGTGGCGATTTTTGATTCGTGTAATGATACTTAAATGAACTGTTCTGTGGCGTGAGCAGATCTAAGGACAATAGTTGGGGTGTATCCATTTAGTAACAACGCTTTACTACCCACCATACTGCCTCTCCACTTTGAACAAAATTTTCATGGCCCACAACAGATATAGCCTGAGGATACTTGGCCTGATTTCCACTGAAGGGCCAGACAGGCCGTACCGATGCTTCCTAGCTGTTTTTATCACTGAATTTCCCTTGATACCATCTCTGTGATTCTTTTTAAAGTTGTCTCCAAAAGAGATAAATTCTTCCCATCTGATGGGCAAGTAGCCACTAAAGAGCGTAAACTTTTGTACTGATCAACAGCTTTTTAATTAAAGGATAAATACTGTTTGTTTATTTCATGTGACATTCAGATGCCCCTTTGGCCTGAAGGAGGCAGATGAAACTCAGATGCGTGCTTTGGTTCTCTAGTTTGCACTACACAAACAGCAAAATCTGTCCTCCGCCAGTGGTGAATGGGAGTCCTATGACCTGTTTTATAGCTATTTGAAAGCCACTGTAAATCAGTTTTGAGGCACCCAGAATAATTTGTTTTGTGCTAGATGAGTACTCTTTTCCCCAGTGTTTGATAACATTTTGTGACCTTATGACTGTCCTCGCTCTTCAATTACTCTTAGGCCAAATAAGCTACTGATTGGACTATCATGTGATTAAATAAAACTGATAATTACCCTGGGGGTTGTTGCCTATTCAAATGCCTTTGCAAAAGGTCAGGAAAATATTTCTTGATTGCGTTATGGCTTAAGTGGCTTGACTTCTATCCTTGGTATCCAACTAATAGTTAATACACATAAAACTGTAATAGACTGATTCAAACAGATGATTGAGGAGAAGCCATAGCCCTTCTACCAGTCATGCGCTCCCTCGTTCTCATAAACAAGCTGGAAGATATTTAACAGCCAGAAAATGAAATAGAGTTGGGCTAGTTGTAGTAGTATTCCCCCTTTACTGTACAGTATCCATTACCCCACTGACTCCAAATGCTGCTCCTCACAGGTGAACACATTGGTTTATTCAGCGTGTAATAGAATTTGGCAGGGCCGTCATCTACAGGAGCCAAAAAGGCCACTGAGCTGAAACCCACGGCAGCCAAACCGTGTCAGGTTTAAGATGGCGCGGCAAATTAAAGAATGGGCCAACTGATCTTGCAACTGCAGAGCGCACAATGTAACTGTATTCCAACGGGGAATAGAGAGATTTTTCCAAGATGGATGGCCACTTTTCCATGCATTTCAAGGGCAGACAGATCACTGTAGGATCATTACTTCTGGGCAGGGTTGGTTGAGTGGTCTGAATGGGGAACTTTGTTATAAGTCTATACTGCTTTTTATGGAAGACTCATGTGACAAAGCACAGTCATGGACATACACATATGTGACACACACTCTAAAACCATTTGAATAACAGATCATTCTTGAGTTCTTGTTATTTCTCATGGCCATCGAGACAAATGCCACAAAGGTTTGTTCCTTAACAGCTTGTTTTGCAGCACTTTTTTTCTCATGCTCCACAGAGAGTCTGTACTGCAGCCTGTTAAAATTTGAGCACAAAACAGGAAGCTGTCATGGCAGTGTTCATAAAAATGTGTTCCCCTTAGAAACAAAACCAAGGCAGGAGATTGCAAAGCTAGCTGTGTATGGTTAATTCATTAGCAATGGCGTAAACATAAATGGAATGGATTGACACCGACAAAATCAATCAAATAAGACATCTTTTGACATCAACGATATATTCGCGGCAAATTGCAGATAGCTATCGTTAGCTAGGCTTCAAGAAGCAGTTCCAGTAAGGCTTATTTTAAAAACTGCAAAGTGGATGCAGATGTGGGGAACTGACATGATATCCAACTTTGCCTCCTATATCAGCCTCAGCCACACAAAAATACATGTAGGTGGGTGGAGGTTTTTGGAGATTGCAAGAGCCACTTCTTCAGAGACTGCATTTATCGTACTGCTGACCTTGGATTTAAGCCACTCTACAGTTAACTAGGCCCAGCGTGACCAAAGAGAATAGTATATTGTCATAATGATTATAGAAATATATGATCAGGACAATCATTCAATAATATAGCAGTAAGACTTTAATCCAAATTATTTTGTGTCTCTTGACCTGGTATCCTTGTGGTTGGTTGGTTGGTCTGTAACTGATATGTAGATTTTTGAACTCCCTTGGTGACATAAGACTAAATCCTGCTGTCTACAAGTTTCTCTCTGTCTAAATAAAGTGTGAAAACATGTAGGAGGACTTGGACTGGACACTATACTCACTTACTCATATATATATATATATATATATATATATATATATATATATACCAGAGATTAAGCTGTTGCCTTGAGACAGCTTGTTTGCAAGAGAAGTTCTTAGCAGCCTCAGACACAATGGCTACAGTTCATATTCAACTGCACAGCCACAGCAATTATGCACGGTTATCAATGTGCCTATTTCTTATTGTCACTGTACAATCTTTCAGTAATCTTTTTGGCTGGAGGAAAGAGGTACACGTCTTATAGAAGAATAGTGACCAGTTCCTCTTCTTTTTTCATCACGGTGAAAGAAAGAGGAGCAAGCTAAGTTAGAGGAGTGGTTATTTGGCTCTTCCCCTCCATCTGTTTTGTTTTCCTTCCATCTCCCTCTTTTTGATGAGCTGGGTCTTCAGTCTCCCCTATAAAATCCCATTAGCTCTTAATGAAGTCGGGCTCCTAGCCTCTCGGCCTCACCTCATTTAGCACGATTGTCTGGCGGCCATTAGCATGGAGGCAATTACAGCCGCACGACAAGAGTAATTGGAAATGCCGACAGGGACCCTGAGAAATGGGAATAAATAAATATAAAAAAAAAAAAAAAATTCAAACTAATAAGCTTCCATTCAGATGGCGGGGAGGGAGCCGCATGTGCCTAAGTTAAATCAACATAATTACAATTAGGGTTGGTAGGGTAAAGTGTCGGGGTGAGGAAGAAATGGATATGGACGGATTGGAGGATGGCGGTTAAGGATAGAGGTAGGAGGTGCGATAGAGGGAAAAGTGGGATCGGGAAGCTAATAATGAAGGGCATAAGTGTGAACCCAAAATCGTGTGACAGAAAGGTCACCAAGAATATGTCGGCATGCGCCAATTTGTCTCCCTGTCTCTTTTGAGGAATGTGATTTTTCTATTTCGTTGCCAGAACAGAGCCTAAAATCATTTAATTACCCTGGAAAATCCCCCTAAACCCAGACCAGATTGCCGGCCCTAGACATAGACAAACTCTTGACAAGGATGGTGTGATATTTACTTGGGCACACGAGGCTAAATGAGTTCCACGAAGGTCCACAATTCCACAAGGTGTCCCTTGTGGAATTTGAAATGGCAGCCTACATGATTTCATATCGGCTAAAAACGTAAGAAGCGCAAGCTGACACTTTCCATGCTAAAATAAGCGTGCTACACCCACAGTAGAGAGACAGCATTTTTGGTATGTTAGCAACAACTGCAATGAAGCAAATTCTCTAAACAAGTACTTACCGTTTGCATATATACCTCCAGACAGACTCTTTTTGGTCACCTGGGTATAGCGTCTTGGTCTAACTAAAACCACACAAAATGAGCATATAAACTTGGCAGGACTAGAATCACAACTGAGGCAACCCGCTCTGAGCCTAGAGAGGAGAGGAAAATGAATTTCTCTCCATGAGCAAGGCTAAAAGAGGCCCTAAACAGTTTACTGCCAGCATTACACCGCATCTAATTTGCAATAACATGCTGTGTTTGTGAGTTGAATTTCAGTGATGAATTACGCCAGGTTGTGGTGTTTTACATGGGTATAAAACCAATGAATAAAGCAGTAAAATTTGATCTAGATTGTTAAAGTGTGCCTGAAAAAAATGTAATCACATTTGGGTGCCACAGTAAAACTAAAGTTTAAAAAACGTCAAAGTTAGGCTTTTTACCTTATATGTTATGGTATTTTCTTAGACAATAAACATAAACAAACCTTGAAGAGGCAGGAAATAGCTTACACATGGTTTGACCTGTTTATGCAGTGTGTTTATTAGTGCTATATACAGTATATTGTGAACTATTTTCTACGCCCCATTACATGAAAGGCACATCATGTGAGATATATAGTATAATGTTTAGTTGGAAGATTTACAAAATATAAAACGCTAAAGTGCAAAATTGGATTACTTAATCATTAGATAAAATGGGTTTGTCGCCACTGAACTTAAAAAATGCACTACTTCAAAAGTCTGAGAGGCTGTGAAACAATTGAAACAACAGCAGGCCACAGGATTGGTGCCAGATTGTGATGACATTGCTCCTGTTAACCACCCCCCCTCCCAAACACCACCACCCACAACCCCTCTTGCCCTCTTCCTCCCTCTTAAGCTGAGTGACAGGTGGCAGAAATCCGATCAGTGCAGGCCTTCATCAAGGAAGCACTGAAACGGGCACGCTGCCCACTCGCCCACCCGAGGGCCACAGCATAGGGGCTTCTGAGGTCGGATACGATATGTGTGTGTGTATTTGTGTGTGTGTGTGTGTGTGTGTGTGCATAAATGAAGCAGGGGATGGGGGAGCTGGGCTACAATGGAAGCAGAGACATCGGGGGAAGGGAGAGGGGGTTTGGCTGGGGAAGCTTGTGGCAAGTGCTGGCACGGGGTGTCCAGGGCCCGAACGGGAAACGGGAGGCCGGCTCCCACAATAGTCAGCAGGAGAGTCCCAGAGGGTCATCCACAATAGCAGGGCAAGCGGCTGCTGTCAACAATGACCTCCAAGGCCTCGCCGTTTTAAATGAGATGGCCCCACCCTTCAGCACTTCCCTCTGCCACACAGTTAATGCAGGGATTATTATTAGCGATACTGTATATATGTGGAACAAATGTGCCTTTTGCCTGTCAATTGGCATTGCTTTTTAGTTTTGGCTAGAAGAAGAAGTATACGAGGCAGTGCTTTTGTTTTGTAGAATAGGATATTGTCACAGTGCTTCTCCTAAAAATCAACTTTTCAGGAACTAAGAGAAATAACGTTAAATCATCAGCCTTGTCTCATTGTGAGATCAATGACAATGGATTTTTCAGTTTATCTAATTGGTTTGGAAAGGGCATCATCAGATTTTTTGAACACACAGAGGACTACATATTCCTTCAATTAAAGTTAAAATAAGACAATCACCAAAATGGGAGTTTGAAGGTTTTCACATGAGAACAGGAAACACAAGAACAATTGGATCTTTGAGTTTTAAACGGAGTCACCACTACCACCCTGTGCAGACTGTGTTGTTTATTAATAATGTGAAAGCCATTGACTTGACTCACATGTCCTTTAAGGAGCATAGATGTAAACAACTGCTTCTTCCCCTCGCCCACCAAATCAGAGGTGAAAACCTATTGGCTATCACAAGTGCAGCAGAGCAACTTGGCGCGAAATTGGAAAAGCAGAAAGCAATGGAGGCCTTTCCTTGTGCAATCCACTGTCCCTGGTCTTCATAATGAAAATGTTTATTTGTCTAAAATTGGTCTACGAGCAGTCTCTGCATGGGCCAGCAATGAAGGAGGAACACAGTAATGTGCAAGCATATGCAAGCAATGTTAGCTTGCATATGGGGGGCCTCCAACTAGGAGGAGATTTAATTAGTGAAATCTCATTAAGTCTAACAAAATTAAACGTAAAACAATCCTTGGTGAGGATTCTTGGTGGAAGTTTTAGGCAGGGAGAGGGCGTGCAGAAGTGAGGAGCACAAAAGGGCTGAGAGAATATAGAGACTGGCAGCTCGACTAGCCTGTCCTCTATAAAGGGAGAGGGAAATGGACGCTTTGGCACTCCATGAAAGAAACTGCTCTCTATGTCTACCTCCTCCCACTGTCCTGACTCTTATCTTTCTATCCCACTTTTCCTATATAAGGATGTTTTATTTATATTTTAACTTTAAAGCAATACTCCACCCAAAAGCTATATATCTTGTCTCATGTGTTTACATACAGATCAGTAATCGGGTTATTCGCCATGTATGGGCAGTCATCTGATTTCTCAAATGCCATGTAAACAAGAAGAACCAGTTTCCATAATCAAGGTGAAGGATTAAGAGAAACTGGGTTGTGCAAACTGGATTTCTGCTGAAGAGCCCCGATTATTAGGTCATGTAAACCTTTACTTGGATTTGTGACCTGCTTTTTATGCATGTGCAGGAAAAGCAGATAAGGAAACTGACACGATAAACACAACAAGCACACACTGTACAATGCTCGGGAGAGTTTTCTACATGCTCGCTGAAGAATGCTTAACAATTGTATGTCAGCATTATCTGCACTGCTGACAGGGTCAACGCTTCACAAGAGGCCAGCTGCCCGGTGCTCTCCATTGGCTGCGAGTACCAGCAGCCCCGCCATCAGCAGCGGTAACAGTGTGGAAAATGTCTTGGGGGGAGAGACACAATTATTGGTAGCACATGTATACTGAGGTTTTTGAGCAATCGGTGTAAGGTAACATGTAAACGCGTTACCCACTGTGGTGTCTTGGTTTCTGGTTTCTTGTGTTCACGTAAACATACTGATTTACTGGAATATCTGATGAAAAAAGTTTTTAAATGACGCCTCACAGAAAACAAAGGTTCCAAAAACTGTGGCCACTTCTGTTGGAATGCAGTTGACTGCCGACTTCCCAGAATCTCATATTATGATATCGATATAATGCCCATATTATCACCCTGCCCTAGTCATTTATACAAAATATATAGTATTTAGTTGAAGTATTCTTTTACTGGGTAGTAAGAATCACATTTTAAATAGAGACTTGGACAAGAAAGGGGCAATATGAAGCGTTATAAGTTACCTCAATGTAGTGTAGTGACCAAAAGGTTGCAAGTTTGAGTCCCAAGACCAGCTGGGAAAAAAAGCAACACTTTTCACTCTCTCAGTAACTACTGTCAAGATTCAAGTTCAAATCTTGGCCAAAAACAAAGCATAAAAAGGTAGCTCCTAGTTGACACTGACTCAAAAAAAAATCCCTCAAAGTCATTTAACATTCAGCAGGAATGACCACAGCCTTTCCACTTGAAATCAATCTGCAATTTGTTGCAAGCAGAGGGAGCAGAGTGCATAAAAGTCCTTTTGCCTAAATCAGTTCAAACCATAGGGACAAACAGCAATAATAATTCCCATGCTTATAATTGCTTCCTTATGCTTATAATAATTTCCACCTAATTTCTTCTATCATTGTCTCTGGAGTGTCACAGGTAGAAGTGGGCAATAACAAACAATGTCAATACAATGCTGATAAAAAACACTTGAAACTTGTTATACATCAAACTCTGTGTAATCATCATGTTAAGATCTTAAATGTTGGCAATGATAGAAGTACCATAAGGGATAAACCGCAATGAGGCGGTCCACTATCAATAAATAATGACTGCCATGGAGGGAAAGAACTCCTCCACATTCTTCCACAGAGGTCATTATTTTTCAATAGCAGACTGCCTCGGAGTGCATTATTCCGCTTATTGCATGGCCTGTAGAGCTGTTGCCATACCAGTGTCAGCGATAAAAACAGAAATTACAGTAACAAAGTTTAGAGAGTGGGTGGTGCCATAATGTTTACATTTCCAAGTTGCCAAATTGCTCAGTTAGCCTACGACAAGCAGGCAGCTAGCTAGGAGAGACACTCACCCCCTGCTGTGCCTGGAGGAAATTTGCTCCACTTTTCGCTATCTGTGGTGACTGGAGCCCAGTAATGTATTTAATGGCTGTGACGTCTGTTTGACATTGGGTGTCATCAGTCAGCTCCTGAACTGACTTCTTTCTGCATTTATCTACTTTACAAACATATGACACACACATCAGGAAGGCATTCTTCAGTGAAGCATATTAATTTGTAACAAGCAGTTTAGTGATGAGGTTACAGCTTGACAACTGCCTTGGCAACAGCCCCAAAAATTTTCATTTATTTCTTTATTTATTTATTTATTTTTTGCTGTGGCACATGGCTAAAGTTATCAAACTCACTATGTAACGGCCACCTTCTCTGATGCTAACTTTGACCATAATGTTAGCTTGATAATGTTTAAAGGTTTGTTTGCTAATGTAACCTTCATTGTAGGTACAAAACATGGACCCAATTTTGTAATTAAGTCAAATACAACAATACAACATTAACATGAGAATGTTCTCTTGTCAAGCAAGAATAGCTGAATACTACATGTCCTAATGGGTACTTTATTGACTAAAAAGAAGAACATCCACCAAGTGAACGTACATGTTAGCTGCAACTGCAACAGTAATGACTCAGCACCAAATTCTCAAACTAATTTCAATAACTAATAATATTTTTTTGCAGGAACAACTGGAAAAACTCAAACAACCTCAAAATAAATAAATAAATAAATAATACATTAATGGTTCTTTCTTTAATGGTGGTACTACTTTGATCCACTTCACAGAACTACTAAAGAACAGGAACTTATCTGTGTATATTGTTATAAACTAACATACTGCCCCACCTTTATTCTACACAGCCAACAAGTATCAATAGAAACACAGGGCTCTCATCTGTCACATGAGCATATTTACAATCTTGTCAGATAAATTTATCTTTCAGTTCCCATTCCCTTACCCATTCTTTCTTGAACCACATAATCTCTGTCAGCTTAATGTAATCCCAAGGAATGATTCCCAAACCATAATGTATCAGACAATTAGGCCTAATACAAGATGCCATACATGGTCAGCCTGTGGGATCTCCTTACCAATCAGCCATTTGTTTATTAATAAATCAAATTTAGGAAGAGCTGTGATAGCAGTGAATTGCGTCTCCCCCAAGAGTCAAACTCAAATCAAACCCTTCATCCTCATGGAGGCGAGCACATGCTGCCAATTCTGATCCTAAATTCCCAACATGTCTTTCATTTTCATCATGGCCCAAGATGCAAATAGCGTTTGTTGGAGAGTGAATCCACCAGACATTTAAAAAACTATGACAAACAAAAAAGACTATATTGAAGACCCAGCAAGAACTGAGCACCAGATTGAAATTCTCATTTAGGGGGTAGCAGAGATGTAGGGAAGATGCTTAAATGATTGAAATGATTGTTTGGTTTCGACTGACTTGAGTGAACTGCTGCTTGGAATGGGAAATCATTAAACATGTACTCTGGCATGTCAATGTGTTTATAGCATGAATTATATTTGATTGTGTGATGTTAAATTGAATCACAGACTGTTACTGGCCTCTGAAGAAACAGATTAGCTTTGCCAGATGTGTTGTTACCAAATGTCCATCAAGCCAGAATGAATGCCCTGTTCACAAAACACATACTTAAATACTGCACACAGCTTGGGTAATGGCATACATAAACAAACTTGCTTGCAGGAGCTGGCAAAGGGAGTTACAAGATTTGCAGGAGGTAACTGATTACTTACAGTTACTTTGCCCACAGCAACACAGCAGCTTTCAGTTTGGTTGTCTGCTCTGAGGCCCAGTATCCAGCTCTCCACACAAAGCCTGTTAACAGATGAAGACATTTCAGCTATAGCAAGCGAGTAAAGTCAGGGTTATCACTGAAAAGAACACTGAAAAGGACAGTATGCAGAAAAATAGGTGAAATAGGACAGATTTTTCCCGGCACATAAACCTAGCATCAATTAAATACCATGTAAGAGATACTTTTGACTTTATACACACAAGCAGGGATGCAGTGGAGGGGAAAGCCAGTTTTTTATTTGCAGAACATCATTCTTTTTTCTTTTTCTTTTTTTTTTCTTTTTTTTAAGCCACTTTTTTTTTGTTTGTTTTTAGCTTAAAGGGCGATACCAGTCCTATTTTTCCATCACAAATATAGGTTGCATAAATGTGTTCAGAGTAGTCTTTGGTACCGTACAAGTCAAGGTTAACTTATCTCAGTTCACTCCCATTTATGTTATAAAAGGTGGAAAAACTGGAAAAGGTAGTTGCATGTTGTGCATGATGTTCTTTCATCAAAATTATTGTCAGTGCCTGTGTGTGTGTGTGTGTGTGTGTTTGTGTGTGTGTGTGTGTGTGTGTGTGTACTTTTAGATGTAATATCTTGTTCTTTTCTGTTGTTGCTTTTACTGACTGTAAAGTGTGCAGAGAGTCTCTGGGTGATGTACCCTTTGAGTAAACTGAAGTTGAAGTTGAAGTTAAAAGTATCGACAATCCATTAAAATTTGCGTATTTTTCCCAAGCGTATTCAAATTCTGCTCAACGGCTTTCTTCAGCTTTGTTGTGATTAGTTGCAATCGACAGCTTAGAGGGTAGAGAACAAGTATAAGAGATTAAGGTCAGTGATTGGCTGAATGTACTATTGAGCAAGGAAACACGTAAACTACAAACAGAGGGAGAACTTGCTATTCAGCCCAATGTATGTCTAAACTTAGCAGCCATGTGTAGCTATGTGGGCTAGTTCCAGTGCTGCCGTAGGGATGTACACCACAAGTTTCATTACGATACAATATTATATTGATTCTTTAGATGATACAATATTTGCTGATATCACAAATTCTGCCACGATACGATTTCGATTAAATTAAATTATGCTGATTTATTCCTGACAGAGGAGTAAATATCCTCATTGTCTTTTTCTTGGCTACTTGCCATTAGCACTGTTTTAAAGTTTAGGAAGAGGTGCAATTGTATGGAAATGATGACACAGCACACAGACAAGGCATGGGAATTTCAAAATAAAGGCATATCTTAAAAATGAAATGGTAAAAAAAAAATGAATATGGACGTTTTCACTTTTTATATTATTGAATCATTGATCATTGAATCGATATACTCCTACGTACTGGTATTCACAAGTTGGAATTACGTATCTGTACCCTGCAACCATCAAGTTTCACAGAATAGTTTTTCACATTCTTGTAACATGAATGGAAGTGAATTGGGGTAAATTAACCTTGACTTATAAGCTACCAAAGCATATTCTGTACACTTACAGTATGCTAACAGATATTGTGACGGAGAGATATGATCACAACTGTTATAAATTCTTAGCACAAATGTACCCAACATCATAGTGAGCAGTATCAAAGTGGGGTATATTACATAAGTACAGGGATTTTTAAGGGGGAAAAGATAAATTAATGTTGTTCTGAAAATATTACTAGCTTATATTAATAGTTGTGTGCCTTATGATGATTACTGACAGAATGTGGTAGTTTACTTTTTATTTACCCTTACATTACAGCATACATGGAGCATCTGATTATAATTTTTAACAGCATAGGTGGAAACAGGGAGTCCGGGGATCTGCTGTGACTCGAATTCCTCTGAGCAATTCACTGGCTGGTCATTTCTGAGCCATGCCGAGCGTAGCGCCGGAGAGGAGTTATGGCGCACATGTAAAAGATTTAAGTTCAATCAAGCATTCAGAGGTGGACACCTGATCTTTCGCTTAAAGCTTCTCCAGAACAGTGGGAGTGTGCTAGGGCCTCACAGCGGGCCGCCTACCACCAGCAATCTGCTAACACAGAGGCTCTGAAGGGATGGTATTTATCCAGTCCTGCACGGCTCAGTGGGGACTACTGTGTGTGTGGTAGGTAGGTACTACTGGGGGCCCCGAGTGGATGAGGGGAGACTGGAATGAAAGCTGTGGTGTGGAGATTGGTTGTAATAGTCCAAACTGAGTTTTTTTCCCTGGGTTTTCTCAATCCAATGAAAAACTGTTTCCATCCCACTATAAAGAAGAATTTGGGCAAACTACATAAAGGTAATAGTGAATTAGGTGTGTTTATGCGAGTTGGGTTGAAGAAAATCAACACGCTTAAAGTTAGAATGGAGCTAGTGTACATCAGAAAACATTGATAAAAAAATGGAGAGTCTTTTGTTATTGTTCTTTGGTGTGAGATAATGTTAACTGTATATTATGCCCAATATTCTATTGCACCAATGAATGGCCATAAAACCATGAGCACCTTATATACATGGGAGCTACAGCACCTATGATATTTCTTTGACAGACTTCTAAGACAAGCTTGGGTTGCCAATGTCATTATTTATCCAACAGTATTTCCATTATCTCAGTTTCTAAAAAAAAAAAAAAAAAAAAAAAAAAAAAAAAAAAACCTTGCGG
>OMLF01011633.1:7647-20370 GCA_900302615.1 Holocentrus rufus
ATCAAACCAAAAACTGATTGAAAACAAAAATCATGAAATATATATTTTTGTACATCAGTTGACATTTGCAGCATTGATAAGGGAAAGTGCAAAAGTTTTTGTTCATCGGCCATGTGGGCACGGTTATCGGCCGATGTGGATTATTTCAAAATGACAGAAATTGATCTGATTAATCAACTAGATCGATTAATCAGTCACGGATTTCCATTTTGTGTAGAATATAAAATTCTGACTTTTCCATGACTAAATGTTGAATTTCCATGATCTATGTAAACATTTTTTTCCTCTACCAAAATTTTAAACATACTTACAGCAGTTAATTATTCTGTTTTATTCTGCAGGGAAAGTCAACAGAACATGAGCTCAATGGAACATAAGTATTATGTTTGGCAGATAATTGGTTTGTGACTTCTTTTTAAATGAGGCTGGAAAATGCCATGTTTCAAAAGTTCCAAAAAAAAAAATTTGAATTCCTTGACTTTCCTTGTCTATTCCATGAGCCGTGGAAATCCTGAAAATGAGACTGCGGCACTGCTTTTTCTTAAAAAAATAAACAAAATGGAATGATGTGAACACATCATGAGGTCACCCAGGATGGTTCTGTGCTCTTAGCTGACAAGCATACAGCTGTGTCGGGAGATCAGATCCATTAACTGCGCGCAGCCCCTCCCACTGACCTTTGGCCCATAGAAAGCTCCGTCTCCTGGGTTCAGCTCCCAGTGCTCACCGAACTGCCGCAGACTGCTCTCCAACTGCTGCTCACACACACACACACACACACACACAGAAATGAAAATAGCGAGGTAAGTGAACAGTTTCATGCCCATTATGACCATTACTTTTGTTTCACTCTGTGTGTGTGTGAGTGTATGTGTGTGTGTGTGTCTTTGACGTATCTCAGAATGTCCATAATGTCCAATTGCACTTAATTGAATCAGCTTCAACCGCCGCCAGGCCTATTTAAAAGGCCATCCATGGGGATTTAGATATATATCATACCAGCTGCCCGGCACAGAGCAGGTCTTTATTGGAGAACCACACACAGCTTGATTGGATAAGTGGATACATGTCATCGTGTTTAGAGAAGACTTCTCCACAAGGTGTGATTTACAGCTGGGGCGATCTGTGCAGCCTTCTGGCCCCTTACCAAATATTCTGCATTCCAAAAGATGATAGTAGAGGGTGTGTATATCTAATGTTTGCATGTGTGTGTGTGTGTGTGTTTGTACAGATGTTTACCTGTTCAGCAGTGTCCCACAGTTCAGGCTCCCCTAGGCACGGAGTAGGACGTGTAGAGAGGAGGCAGTGGAAGGAGAATCCAAACACTTGATACACACGTCTCACAAAGTCCAAACAAGCCACAATCTCGTCCTCCAGCTGGAGAGTAAGAGCAGAAAAAAAAAAGTTGAGCGGAAGGGTAAAAACAAGAGGATATTATTACATCAATAACATAACAGAGAAACCAAGACACAAGAGTTGAGAAGGTCAAGTCCCAAACTAGCAAACTAGAGAGTCGACGCACTTACTGTCAAGTCATAAGTGCTGTAGAGATTCAATTAGTGCGGCAGAGGTCAACATAATGAACTCTAACATGTGCCGCCTTGCTCTGAATCAATGGGACGCTAATAGGAGGATGAAGGAACACAATCAGAGTCCTGGGGAGATTCCAGGGCGCTACGGAGGTCGTAGGATTAAAAAGATGTAGGCGTAGAGGTGTGATGTTTGGATAGGACAAAGATTTCATTGAGTCCAGTGTGAGGCCTCTTGGAATGTGAGTAATTATCGTTACAACCTACCTAATTAGTTTAAGGGTCGTCTGCGTGCGCTCCATTTACAGTTTCTGTTTGAGTTAATGCACATTTGAGGTAGTGCATAGTCCTCTAGTGCAGCAGAATCTAGTATGGTACAAATGTCTGTATGTTTGCAACGTGTGTGTGTGTGTGTGTACCTGGTCAGGTGTGCAGAAGATGTGAGCATCGTCCTGGCAGAATCTGCGGACCCGGGTGAGGCCTCCCAGAGCCCCCGAGAGCTCGTTCCGATGCAGCGCCCCGAAGTCGGCCCACCGCAGAGGGAGCTCCCGCCACGACCGCACACGCTGCTCGAACATGAGGCTGAACGCACAGGAGGAGAGTCAGGAGAAGGCGGAGAAGGTGCAAGAGTGTGTGTGTGTGTGAGTGTGTGTGTGTGCTCACCAGTGTGCGGGGCAGTTCATGGGTTTGAGAGCGTAGGTCTGAGAGCCCTCGGACGTCACAGTAAACATGTTCTCACTGTAATGCTCCCAGTGGCCTGAGCGCTCCCATAATGCAGTGCTGTACAGAGTTGGGGTCACGACCTCGGTGAAGCCTCGCCTTCGGTATTCACTCTACGAGAGACCAGGAAGGAAGGATGAGGGGGGTGTGTGGGGTGTGAGGCGACGGGGGGGCACTGCGTGTGTGACGGGTCAGATGGAGGTCAGACAGTCACAATGCAGCAATAACAGAAAGATAATTGGACTAATATCCTGACCATCACTATCAGCACAGGACACTCACTGTCATGTTAATGTATGTGCAGCGTTAGCCGGTAGTTTTACTGCATGTAATTAAACTGGCAGTCAAACTGCATTTTGCAGAGGCTTGGTGGAAGTTAAATTGATGTGCGAGTCCAGAGGTTAACTACGTTTTTATCATTTATGGTGTAGCTTCCTACTAAAACAAACAAAAAAAAACAATTGTGGGGCCATAAATGGTGCAAGAACATGTTTTTCCTTGACTGTTTTAGCTATAAAAATGGTACATTAAAAAATACATATTTGCTTTGAGTAAAATGTAAGAAAAATACAACCTTTCTTACAATTTCTCCCTTTAAAAATTCATTTTGGATTGTTTGGTTTCTGACAGGTTTCAGTGTCGGGGGTTTTCCACGAAGCTGGACTGCTGTGAAAAATATTTAGCTTTATTTGGCGATGCTTTCACTCTGAATTTTTAAAACTAAAGCTGAATTTATGAGATGTCAATTAGTCCCAAGTATTGATTATTGCTATCTATTGACAATAATATTCAGAGAAGCTGTTGCATGCTAAACTTTGAACTGAACTGGCTGAGTAAAACTGCTTCTTGCAATAAGGACTCTGATTTCTGCAAGTCAGGCGTCTGAATGATGGACACTGCATACAAAACCAAATCTGCCATTCCTTTCACCTTTCCATGAGTTGTGGAGGTTTTTTTAATGCTATTTTTATTCTTTTTAAATTTATTTTCATGTGTGAGGATTTCAGAATGTTTAAGTGGACACTTTCTGCAATAATGGTTTCTAGCATTTTTTTTTTGTAAGCACGTGACTTAATTTTTTTTTCCCAAAGCAGTTTGAACTATTTTTTAAAAGTAGCTTTAGTTAACCAAACTATATCTGTCCTGAGGGAAGCTTTGCTGTAGTTCAACTTTATCCAGTGTGAAGTTATTGGTAGCTTGCAAAACACTTCTCCACTGTGTATGTGTGTATGTGACTGCGTGTACAACTGTGTGTGTGTGTGTATGTGTGTGTGTGTGTGTGTGTGTACCTTTATGAAGTCAGTGAGTGTGTTGTAGATGTGGGCTCCTTTAGGCAGGAAGAAGCAGCTGCCTGGACTGACGTCGTTGAAGAAGAAGAGCTCCTGGTCCTGAGCAAAAACAGGAAGAAACACACATGGCATTTGTGACCAGGAGACACTGGAAATTCCCCCTTTGCTTTTCACTTATTCCTTTCATTTGGTACCACTTTGTACACCTCTCTTAATTTTCTTTTGATCTTACCTTACCAATGCGCCTGTGGTCCCTCTTGCGTGCCTCCTCCTGCTCCCTCTCCCACTCCTCCTTCTCCTTCTCTCCTGGAAAAGCCACACCTAACAGACGCATCACACCTGAGGATTGTGGGTGATTGGCCAGTGTCACAGGGGACACCTGGGTGTGAGGAGGCAGACAGAGAGGGAAAGAAGGGGTTGGGGTGAAAAAGAACAGATAAAATCATGTCAGAAGGAGTGAACAAAAGAGAAGAGGAAAGTCAATACAGGGAAAAAGAGAAAGGGAGATTGAACGAGGGATCAGCCAAGAGAGGGACGGTGAAGCGATGAGAGCGAGGGCGGGTCTGACGGATGGCAGTGTGTTTGTAAGAGCCTAGAACAGGAAACTGGCCTCTGACAAACACAACATCCTGCTGCCAATATTTCCAGCCTGACTGCCATGGAATCCCAGTCTGCCCAGTGACAGTCCAGTATGGAAACTACTGCCTCTGCCTGGATGAGCTGGGACAATCTGCCCAGCATGAGGCCAGCCCCACACACACATCTGAATCAAACATTTTTTGCATCTGAGTTTATTTTGATTGATTTTAGACGGCATTATTTAAACCCGATTTCAGCAACGTGAAAGCTGCAAAATAAAAGTGTTCGAACTAAAACAGATGGAAACATTTTATTAAATTGTTCCTGCTGGATTGTTTTCCGTTGGCTTTCAATTGAATAAAACAGCTCCGGCAACATGTTAAGGAAATAATCTCATTTGGGGGTCAGCTGTGCAATGGAAATAGAAAGAGGCATGAACGCAAACTGGACGACATGCAGAGAGAAGCAGAGATGACAACTGCAAACACACACACACACACACACACACACACCTGCAGCAGCTTGAAGACCTTGAGGAGGCCGGTGTGTGGGAGGAGTGGGCCGCTGCAGACTGCTAAGCTGTCCCCACATCTGCGACACACAGAGAAGAAGAGGCGGGTTTTTCAGTCTGTTTGTGAGCGTTTCGAAGACACTGGCGGGTGAGTCAACATCAGGTGTGTGTTTGTGTGTGTGCAGTGTATTCATACGTGCCTGTACACGGTGACAGTGGGCCCATTCATCTGCTCTTCGACAAGCTGCAGTCTCAGCCTGCTGCTCTGTAAAAAGAACACCCACAAAACACACAGAAAATTCAAATCTATCGCAATTCAATTTGGGCTGCAGAACAACGGGAAAGGGTCTGACCTCGGTAAGTAAACACAGGAGCAACAGACTGTATCAGCGGCACGCCTTTAACAGGAGGCATTCCTGCACGGTGAGTAACATCACTACCACTGGCATCTTATCAAAGGCGACATATATAAACACTCAATTACACAAGCCACTACAGGTACAGAGCAAGCTGACATGGCTTAATGACAGCCTGCAGTAATGTGGGTCTTTTTTTTGTTATGTTGCTACGTGGTTCTATCAGTTCATATTCTGAATGTGACTTACAAAGACTTTTATACAATGTATGAGCAGAGGAAATTCAATAGTCATATATGAGGTGTTATAAGCAATGAAAAGCTCAGAGGAGCAGCAGAATACTGGAAATCACAAAAGAGCTGTAATCCATCCAACATCCTCTAAAACCTATTTGTTTTGAATCGTTTTTATATTGTGCATGTGCTTTACAGTGGATGCTGACCTGGAAGAGCTCCCTGACTTCTTCTGTGTTCAGCTCCAGTCTGAAAAGGGGGAGTTTGAGGGCTGCAGCCTCCTTACATTTCGCCTCCACCTCACTGAGAGACAGGCCGCTGTGGGAGAGGAGAGGATTTAGTGAAAAACATTAAACGTTGAAAAATCACAGAAGTCAGGAGGAGACGGCCTGGAGGTGTACGGAAGAGGAAATGTTTTAGATTAGATAACATGAAAGTTAAATAACCCCAGTGGGGATGCTGGGTCATTTCAATTGCCCCTCGGGGACAAATAATGTAATCTGAATTGAACTGAATTGAATTATATCAGCAGAGAATAAGACACTGATAAGAACAAAATAAATCAGGAGGACAAATGATTAGAAAAAAAATCTCCAATCAAAAATATTGAGGATGATACAGTAAATAAAGATGTACAACACACACACAAGAAGTTCACTCTTGTTTCCCAGACTCCATGGTCACTGTTATTGAATTATTCTGTCCGAGAGAAAAGTGGGAAAAGATGGGCAGCTATTCATAGCCTTCAAAACCAGAGCAAATGATGGGATATCTGGTGTGTTCTTTTCCGTACCTCGGCCATTTACCCACTTTTGATGATCTATTTTTCATTTTCAGGTTATGTATTTATAGAGCATGTTTAAAATTTCAACATGTGAAATTCCAAGATGTTCGACCAAGCTCGAGAAAACTGCTCATCGGTAGAGGGCTCCAGCCTTAAATGGGACAAGAAAAGGAGAAGAGGCAGAGGTTGGCCAGCTCTAAAAATTTAAAAGATGGAAAAAGTAAGACCAAAAGCTAAGAAAGGACTACAACGAGATAAGGAATGATAAAAAAGGAAAGCTGTAGTAAAGTGTTAGCTTGCCTGCAGTGGTACAGACTCATCTGAAGCAGTCCTACATTTTTAAACCAGTAGTTACATACCTGATACTAAAGTAGGAAACTGACAATTAGCTTGATAATAAGAGATACCTAATTTCTAATGTGAGGAGAAATCTCACATCTCATAAAGTTTGCTTATAGAGAAATGATCAGCAGTTTATTTTCAGTAGTTTAAGCATTTAGCTCATGCTGTTATCCGAACAGCTTACACAGAGTGACTAGGCAAGGGACATCTGTTATCTTTTCACCTTAACAGCCAATACTGGTACTGATTTGCATTTTGCAAGTAAACAAATACAGGTCCAAAACATGTTAAGCTTTTTGGATGGGTCCATCTTAGAATAAATGCTTTTTAAACTAAAGATGACGTTCGTTTTCCTTTACTAACTTATTTTACAGTTGTGTTAAATGACACACTCCTAAAAAGGTCAGTGCCAACTTCACTATCCACAAAATATCAACAGTAAGAGCAGCACTGGACTGATGCGGATACTGCTTTTAAAGTGGATATCAGTCAGTACCTTTGTTTGTTGATAAAACTGCTGTTAAAAGTTCACTGCAGTCATTTAACGGACATAATTTCAATGGTGGCAGAGACGCATTTAGAAATCATATTTTAAGAAAAAAATTATTCTAAAATGCCTACTGTAACAATTTCTAACCCGAAGCCCTTCAGTAGAAATAGTTAGAGGGCTCCTCACCTATTAGGCTGCACATGGTCACAGTAAAGCCCAAACTCGGACACTCCTTCTCTGCACACCTCAGCACCAAAGACCCCCTCCAGGACTCCTCCCAGGACACACACTCCTGTCCTCCATGCTGCCTATGAAAGGTTAGATGGTACAAAGTAGGTGAGGTAGAGAAATACAGAGGTAATGTGGGGGGAAAAAAAGTAAAGCTACCATGATATATGTGTGACAGGGTGTGATTACCTGTTTGCCTTCTGCTGTGTCAAACCCTAGCAGCTGTAGCTCACAATCTGCCTGTAGGGGCCGTCCTAGCTCCCACAGCTCCCCATTCACCTTGCTCACCAGCGCTCCTTTCACACTGCAGGGGGACATGCAATTGCAGCTATGTTGCATCATTGGAGTTAGAGAACAAGTTAAGAAAAGCTCTTCTGGATATAAAAACCATGATAATAATAATAAAAAATCTCATCTCATTTTACCGTGCACTCTGAGCAACATGCAGGGGCGTGGTTACACCAGCCTTTCCCTCTACTGTCCGGCCACCAGCCAACTGAATACTGAAAGGCTTCCCTGTAACTTCAACTCTCCTCTCATTGTCTTGCTTCTTCCTGAGAGACTCAAAGACTCGCAGTTGCTCAGACAGAGCAGGGGACACCTGCAGCTGCAAAGGAGATCAAAGATAAAAGTCAGGGTCATGGGGCAGGAATGAATGAGGATGATGAAATGGATATAAAATAGGATGTGGGGGATGTGGATGGCCAAGAGAAAGGAGAGGGAAGAGGGTATATTGGCAGGAAAAAGGCAGGTTAAAGGAGTGTAATAAATATGTTGGTTACTATATGTAATATTTAAGTACTTATTCAGCTTTGCATGAAGTGTAAAAAAAAAAAACACAAGAGAGAGGGGGTGGTGGGAGTGGAGGTTCTGATTGGCTCTATCTCAACCATGTTCAATGTATAGTCTGCATCTCAGGACACCCCAACACACTGCTGTCTATTCCAAAGCAACCCTGAGTGTCAACAGAACTGAATGTGGCAGAAACACTGAAACCAGAATACTCTGCTTTACTTAAAATCTTACTAACTAAGGATTAGGATGCTAGAATACAAATTCCACTTCAACCTTTGACAAAAAGACAACTAACCTAAACACTGAACTAGACTTGGTGTTCTTGTCCTGGTGGCTAACGCTAGCTACTGCACAGACTGTTACAACACAGTGCTACTGCTCATAAAGATATCTGCACACCTTGCTGAAGCGTCTCTGAGAGCGACGTGCGGCCTGAACTGGAGACCGACAGATTCCTAACCGCAACAGCAGTGCCACCACCATCCTAAACACACCGGTTTACACACACACTTTCATAATATTCTACATTACTGTCCCCTTGACTGCATGCGGCCATAACACCGGAAAAGGGCATTACAACAACGATGACGGTGATTGGCCAAAGTGGTAAGGGGGCGGAATGTTATGACGCTGAGAATGCGTGCTCGTTCTGGAGCGTCTACACTGGGCGCGCGCCCACTGACGAGCAGCTTGTACGAATAGGGACATCCCAGGCATTTAAAGGGTAATTCCCCTGTATTAAGCGCAACCACCAAGCAGAAAGGATTAGGAATTTTACACGGGAACATGTCATGCTCAGTGTTTACGAATTGGCACATAGTTTGGGAGTTGGTGAGAGGTGAAGCAGAAAACAAGTCCATCCACTATCACTGTGCTGCGTCTACAGTAAGTGACCCACTACTGAGCAATTCAGTAGATATTCATACAGCAAGGCACAAACCTGCTGCATCACGATAGGCAACTAGGCAGATTTGAAAAGAGTCGGCGTTCTCCATTATTGGAAACTGCGCAATAAACCAGAGCAGCTCTCAAGTGCACATAGCTGCACTTAGTCTTTTGCTTTTGTGCCCGCGGCATCCAATAAGTAGCTTTGCTGTATTATTTAAGCAATAACTCATTAGAAAAAAAATCTAATCGAGTATTATGAATAATGCACTATTTACGAAAACTGTTAAAATTACAGTATTCAATATAGTTGACATATTTTAAAGCATATACTTTGCGGAATTAACAACTACAGGAAAAGATAAGAAATGTAAAAATTTATATTTAACATTTTTAGACTACAATCCCCATTCAATACTATTTGCAAGGAGCAAGAATGAAACTTAAGTCCACTGCTGTATTGGGGATTGGATAATTCAAGGGGGGTATATCATCAGTAGGTTAATAGACATCTTAGTCAATATTGACGGATGCAATATTTCCATCATTTTTTTCAAACTACTGCATGAACGTTCTTGATGTAAAGGGATGTTAAGGGCTGAAGTACCATTAACCGGCCACTGGAGGGCACTACGATACTTGTAAAATGAATTGAGGGCATCCAGCTCCATCATTTAGAATCAGTATAGGGAGAAACATCAGTGTAATCAGAATTTTAAAAATTGTCTCTGAAGCAACTGACTTCATGGATACTTGTGCATTCGTGCAGCAGAGAAGTCGTTTAAGAAGGGGATTATCTCACTGGTCAATTAGTGACATTAATTAACTCTGGCAGGATCTGGACCATTTCCCATTATGCCTCAAGTGTTCACTTGTATTTGCCTCCAGTATTTGCCTGCACACTTCTCAGAGTCTTTCTAAATCCATGTTGAAATGTAATGGCTTTTGGGATGTAGTAGTTAGAGGCTTGGCATATAAGCCAACTACATGTTTGGAAGCAAGAGGTCTTGTTTGCCTCTTCCCACATACTGACTAAGAAATAAGAGATTATTTTAGACTTAAATTTTCTTCTATTTAAAGAGATATATGTATTCAGCATTGAAGTGCTAACAGCAAGGCTGCACAATCAATTGTAAATCATGGTTTTAGCTTGCACAATTGTGGTAAACTGGCATATAGACAATACAGAAACATTTCCTTTCATTTAGAATGTCTGTTGAAGCTAAAGGAAGTCAAGATGTGGATGCAACATACCACGTGTGCAGCAAAGTAATTTCGTCCCTCATTGTAATTAATAATACAAATTGGGATTATTATTCAGGCTACTTGTAACTGTACAAACAAGCCCAAAACACTGCATTGGAAACCATTTGTGGTTGGCCTATGCTCCATAGGGAGCCAAAGGGTTTAAGTCAAGTGTAACTGCACAGCCATTAGCGAAAGTGTTATTATTCCCTCATTTTGTGGGGCTGATGTCACAGCTGCTCCAGTGCTGCTGGGTTAATCAAACAGCATCTAGGCTGCGCTGTATTGAGTGAAATCTTCAAACTCAGTCCATGTATTTGACAAAGCTGCTGGACATGTAAAACCAAGATCAGTAGTGTTGACAAATGCTCTTATCACATCACTCTTAAGGTGGTATTGCAACAGTGTGTGACAGTGTGCAAGTGTTTGGCAAACGACAAATCACTCCTTCAGTCAAAGGGTGATGTGAGAAGGAAATGAGTTGTGGCCTTTTTAAGAGAACAAGTTGTAGAATACAGCAATTTACCTATCATTACATTCAGAAAAGCACCCACAATGTACAGTCAGTGGTGCAAATAGAAACACAATAGCATTATGTGCATGGTAAGTGGATGCAAGTCATTCCATAGGCAAATAAATCAAATGACCTTGAGCAATTTACCAGTAATGAAACTTCAACTGTGTCCTGAAAGGTGAAACCACCACAGCACTGAGGAGAATTAGTAGATTATAAACAGTTACGTCTTCCTTGTGATAATGTGGTAATGCATGTCTTATCTGATAATAAATAAATAAAAGACACTTATGATGTAGGAAGACTTCCTGAAAGACTGGTGCATATTTTCACTGTGGTGAAAAAATAAAATTAAAAAAAAAAAAAAAAAAAAGGCAAAACGTGTGCAAGTTCAGAGCTCACAGAGATCACACCTGAAAGGATTGGACACTCGAAGACCAGTGATAAAGCATCATTGATGAGAATAGCAGTGATAGCAATGCAACTTATCAAAATAATTTTACACACGCCTTCAGCTTTCTCATTATCTTCAGCATTATCAAACTTAAGTGGTCAAACAAAGGTCTCTTGAGCTCAAGAGTACAAGTAACAGTGGGATTATGTACACAAGCACCTCAAATGAATCTAACTGTGAAAGGGGAACTGAATAGTGTGCACGGAGATCTACAACAATTAGTCTGGCTTTTCTCTGTCCAGTGTGAACATAAGCTGATGTGGCTTGATTGTTAGCTCTTCTACTGTCTGACTGCAGATAAACTACCAGATTATGGAAACACATCTTAACACAAAGTGGTGGCAATTTTGTAAAATAAAAATAAAAAAAACAAAAAACTTCTGGTGCTATACTAGCATTGTAGTGAGAAATTTGTTTGGTGTTACATTTTTACAATGTAGGCATCTGTTAACAAATTCATTAAGGAATGTCTCCAGATACTACTTATCTCTTGATGAATGCATTTTCAACTCAACTTGTAAAGACCGGGCGAATACAGAGAACGACACACACACCATGGTCAGACAAAGATAGGAAAGTTCAGGCTCTGACCAGCAACATGAATATCCTGCTGCTTGGGAACACTGCAAAGGTTTGGACAGACAGAGGCATTATGGCAACAATTCCCGCAGAACAGGGAGGGATTATTACCACTGTGCTTGGCCCGGTTTTATCAGGTTTCACAAGTGCTGAGAGGTGAGGAAATGTTTCTGGACAGAGCCGTGTGGGCACAGGGGCTCGAGGGCAAAAGCATGAAATGAGCAAAGAAATTATGTAACGGGGGGGAAAAAAAACAAAAAACAAAACAAAAACAAAAAAGGGGGTAGAGGGAGAACAATTGGAGTATTTAAATGACCCATTCTCAATACAATCCTATTTAGCTCACACCCATTCATCCCCTGAGGGTGAAGCTATATGTGAAAAATTACCAATAATTATCTGCATCACAAAAAAATATAATGCATTAATGGAAAAAAACAGCAGCTGTGTAGGAAAAAAAAACATTTTCTCTCAAGACGAACAAAATGAATTTAACAGCGCAAATAAACTGATATAATTTAAGGGATTATCTGTGACCAAATAAAGTACCCCCCCGCCCCAGTTGAGTTGAAACTCTGGATTTTATTCAAGTCAGTACATGTAGAAGCCTAGCAAGAGTGTGGTTCAAAACTGAAATGCCCCACCGCCATCAACTACTGAGTGTCTTCATGACTCAATCTAAGTTTTAAGAGCGCGCACACACACACACACACACACACTTGTTGTGTTGGAAGATACAACACATTATCTTCACTCCCCTCCTCTGCCTTGTGGTTTCCAGAGGAGGACAGGCGGGTGCGACAGTTACTGCAGAGAAATTCTTCCGTGACTAAACCTTTTCCAAGGCCTCGATCACAATAAAAGACAGAGTGGGTGAGTGATGATCATTATTCTCTTTCACAAAACAAGAAGCTTGAAGAGAAATGGTTGTATCGCCTCCTTCAGTCCTTACATTTACAAGCTTGGAGATATACAGTGGGGGGGAGGGGATGTGGTGGAGGAAATATCTACAAAGAAAAGGAATATTCTGTACAAGAAGATAAACTCTGGAGATGGGAACGGGGTTAAATTCAAAATCTGCTGCAAAAGAAATCTCACCCTTTCAAATGAGCCTGTCTTTCCATTGCCCATATATCCACTACAGAGGAAATAGTATTTCAGGACACACACCCATACACTCAGGAAAGAGG